>CAUYLG010013683.1:0-37162 GCA_963573385.1 Cacajao melanocephalus
GGGGAGGGATAACATGGGGAGAAATGCCAGATATAGTAGGCACCTAATGTTAAAAATATATATATTATATATATTATATGTTATATAACATATAAATATGTTATAAGTGATAATATATATTATTTATGTTATATAACATAAATGTTATATGTAATATATAATATGTTATATATGTTATATGTAATATATATATATAAAATTTTCAACTACAGCTCCTGGGTTACCATGCCCTGAAATGAATCCTTCGCAGCTCCTTGTCTTTGCTTATGTGTTGTTCCCATCTGGAGTTCCTTCCTCTTATCTTCCACCTCACTCACCTGGCATGCTCCTGAAATCCTTCAAACCTCAGCTCAAACATTCTCTGTTTCTTGTAGCTGCTGTTGAATGAATTGCTCTGTCCGCTGGGTTCTCCCATCACCTTGAACTCATTTCCTCTGCTCTCTCACTGACTGCCTTGTGTTTTATTTATTTATCTATCTCCATAGCTGCTGCTCATGGAATCCCTTGAGACCAGGGACAAAGTAACTTTAGATTCTCCTTAGGAAGAACCCCTTTTTTCTGCTTCCAAATAGAAGGACACCCCTCACCGATGCTGGAGCTGTTCATGTGGGATCATGGGTCAGTGGTGTGTCTCTTCTTTCCAACTCCGCCCTCAGTGGCTTTGCACTGAGAACTTGAAATTGGCCTATTTACACCAAGACATTGGCAGGCAGTATAAATCAGGACTTTTTGTGAGGAGTGGGGAAGGGAAAGCAAGTTGTTATAAATATTTACCAGCTCACCTTGATCTAAAGGTAAATGAAATAAAAGGCTTTTGCCACCTGAACCCGTCTTGGAAAATGGTGGTCATTTTCTTGTGATTAGGTGATGCCAGTGTGAAGAAATCCTTCCATCCTTCCTTACTCCTCCCTTTCTTCTCTCCCTCCCTCCCTTTCTTTCTTTCCCTCCTTCCCTCCCTTCCCTTCCTTTTTTCTTTTCTCCTTCCTTCCTTCCTTCCTCCCTCCCTCCCTCCCTCTCTCTTTCTTTCTTTCTTTCTTTCTCTCTCTCTCTCTTTCCCTCCTTCCCTTCCCTTCCTTCCTTTCTCTTTCTTTCTTTCTCTTTCTTTCTTTCTCTCTCTTTCCCTCCTTTCCTTCCCTCCCTTCCTTCCCTTTCTTTTTCCCTCCCTTCCATCTATTCCTTCTCTCTCTCTCTCTCTTTCTTTCTTTTCTTTCTTTCTCTCTCTCTTTCCCCTCCCCCTTCCCTCCCTCCCTCCCTCCCCTCTTTCTTCCATCCGTCTGTCCGTCCTTGTTTCTCTCTGCCGTTCTCTTCCTTTTCTGTGACAGAGTTTTGCTCTGTTGCCCAGGCTAAAGTCCAGTGGTGCAATCTCAGCTCACTGCAACTTCTGCATCCCAGGTTCAAACAGTTCTCCTGCGTCACCCCTCTAGGTAGCTGGGATTAGAGGCATGCACCATCACGCCTGGCTAATTTTTGTACTTTTAGTAGAGACATGTTGACCAGTCTGGTCTTGAACTTCTGACCTGAAGTGATCCGCCCACCTCAGCCCCCCAAAATGCTAGGATTACAGGCGTGAGCCTTCATGCCTGTCCAAGAAATTCTTCTTTCTGTCCAATCCAGACAGTGTGAGGAGCTCTCGCTGAAGGCTGTGATACTTAGCCCCTGGTGGAGGGATGATGGATTAGACTCAGTAGTTACAAAGTTTCTTCCCAGCTCTAAACTTCACTGATTCTGGGCATGATGCCTTTCACTTGTGAGTAACTAATATTTATAATGCCCTACATTTGTGCAGTCCTTATCTTTCTTTTTCTCCTCGAGAGTTTTCATACCCAATACATTAACTTGACACTTCTGTGAAGTAAGTGGGCAGATACCCTCTGCACTGAGTAGAGAAGTTAATACATCCGCTGTAGACTTCTGCTTAAAATTAGATTTGTACTTAGTTGTTTTTGGTCTCAAACAGTTAGATGATGGAGCTGCTGGCTGAAAGTGAATCTTGAAGATGAACTCTGGGAATCGGAGAGGGCATGGAAGACACCTAGAGTCACAGATAGTGGGGAGCAGAACCTCATCAGTCCCAGAACTACTTTGAAAGTGAGGAACATTTGGAAGTCGTAGTGGTCCAGGAGAATGGGAAAATAGGGTTATCTGTAGAGCATCCACTATTTCATTGGCAGAAGAGAACTGACTCCAAATTGAGATGATTTTTTACTCCAAAAACTCAGCTCTATTAAAACCATTTTAATGTTTTTTTTCTCCATATTGATGGTAATGTAAATTAGTTCAACCATTGTGGAAGACAATGTGGCAGTTTCCCAAAGACCTAAAGACAGAAATACTGTTTGACCCAGCAATCCCATTCCTGGGTATATACCCAAAGGAATGTAAATCATTTTACTGTAAAGACACGTGCATGCATATGTTCATTGCAGCACTATTCATAATAGCACAGACATGAAATTGACCTAAATGCCCATCAACGGCAGATTGGATAGAGAAAATGTGGTAACATATACACCATGCAGTGCTATCCAGCCATTAAAAAAAAAAAGAAAAAGATCATGTCCTTTGCAGGAACATGGATGGAGCTGGAGGCTATTGTCCTCAGCAAATTAATGTAGGAAGATAAAACCAAATACCACACATTCTCACTTATAAGTGCAAGCTGAATGCTGAGAACACATGGACACATAGAAGGGAACAACACATGCTGGGACCTTTCAGAGGCCAGGGAGTGAAGGGTTGGGAGGGGAGAAGATCAGGAAAAACAACTAGTGGATTCTAGGCTTGATATCTGGGTGATGAAATAATCTGTTCAACAAACCTGCATAACACAAGTTTACCAATATAACAAACCTGCACATGTACTTTTTTTCTTTTCTTTCCTTTTCTTTTCCTTTATTTTTATTTATTTATTTATTTGTTTATTTTTTTGAGATAGAGTCTTGCTCTGTCACCAGACTGGAGTGTAGTGGTGTGATCTCAGTTCACTGCAACCTCAGCCTCCCCAGTTCAAGCGATTCTCCTGCCTCACCCTCCCAAGTAGCTGGGACTGCAGGTTTGCACCACCATGCCCAGCTAATTTTTACATTTTTCGAGAGATGAGGTTTCACCATGTTGGCCGGGATGGTCTCAATCTCCTGACCTGGTGATCCTCCTGCCTCGGCCTTTCAAAATGCTGGGATTACAGGCGTGAGCCACCACGCCCGACCTCTACCTTTTCAGTTAAAGCTAAATAAGACATTTTACTCCAAACATTGACTATTAAAACATCAACTATTAAAAGGGCTCCCCCACCCACCTGGCTGTTTCACCCTCTTGATTGTGATACTGTGCTCTCCAGAAAACAAGTGGCTTCATGGGTCACAGGATCTTGTTTTCTCCCTCCAGAGAGAATGGCACCCCAAATCAAAGATGAGCAGGCATTTTACAAAGGTTTCAGAAAAGGATGATAACTCTTTGAATGACCTGTAATAAGAGAACCTTCTTAGGAGGTGGGGGAAGAGAAGCACTTGGGGTTTCAGGAAGTGACTGAGTGATTTAGACAAGCCTGGATATAGGACTTCATATTCCTCTACTTTGGATTTCTGCAACTTTGAGACATACATTGTGTTTCAAACTAGATCAAAAGAAATAAATTCAGGACCGAGCATGGTAGCTCATGCCTGTAATCCTAGCACTTTGGGAGGTTGAGGCAGGCGAATCACGAGGTCGAGAGTTCAAGACCATCTTGGCCAATATGGTGAAATCCTGTGTCTACTAAAAATACAAAAATTAGCTGGGCATGGTGGTGGGTGTCTGTAATCCCAGCTACTCGGTAGGCTGAGGCAGGAGAATCTCTTGAACCGGGGAGACGGAGGTTGCAGTGAGCCGAGATCATGCTACACTCCAGCCTGAGCAATAAGAGCAGGACTCAGTCTGGAAAAAGAAAGAAAAGAGTGCCTAGCACTTTGGGAGGCAGAGGCAGGAGGATTACTTGAGCCTAGGAGTTCAAGACCAGCCTGATCTTCAACATACTGAGACCTCATTACTACAAAAAATAAACACAGTTTTAAAAATCAGCCAGATGTGTGGCTCTGCCTATAGTCCCAGCTGTTTGGGAGGCTGAGGTAGAAGGATTGCTTGAGCCCGGGAGGTTGAGACTGCAGTGAGCTGTGATTGCACCACTGCCCTCCAGCCTGGGCAGCAGAGTAAAACCTTGTCTTTAAAAAAAAAAAAGTGAAAATACTTGTGTGTGTATGTGCGTGCACTCAACTTCAATAATGGCTCTTGTTGAGGTAGTTCAGTCCTCATAATGCACTCATTAAAATTCTAGAAATAAAGATTTTAGTTCCATTACATAGAACATTTGAAAAAAAATCTTGATTGGTGTAAATTGCCTACGAATTTTACACTGTGTGTCTTGATTAATTGTTATTATTTTACTGCTTATACTAAAAAAAAATTAGATTATACTTGTGTAGAGTTTTGGCTGCATTTTTCAATTGAAAAAGAGTTACAACTTTGTTTCCATATGGTAGACAGAGGAATCCCTCTGAATATGCACAGCAGAGTTGCTTCTGTTTCTTAGAGATGTCTGTAGGACCTATCCTCCAGTGGTGTGCTGCAGCCAGCTTGTATTGGCTGGCGAGAACCAATAGTGAAATTTTAAGGAAACCTACCAGCTGGTTGATGTCATATTGGCAGCTTGAAATTGGCCATCGAGGGAGTATTTATTCCGCAGAAACTGGAAAACGTTATCAACCAGTGATTTTCTTTCCTGAGAAAGTTGGTTGTTAAGCATTTACCAGCACACCACTGCTCCCCCTTGTATAACATACCCCCTCTGTTATCTCATCCAATCTCATTTAATCCTCAGATCTACAGATGTGTAAACAACCATGTTGAAGATACAGAGTTTTCCCTGCAGAAAAACAGGGACAGTATAGGATTCTGTCTCCATCCCCCTTTCCCCTCTAGATACTTGATAATTATCTAACCTCATCATGTAGCCTTTCTTTTTATTCATTTTTCTAATCTAACTCAACCGTTCTCAAATGTCAGTGTGTAGGTTGATAGGCATGTATTGATAATGCAAAACTACCTGTATGGCACTTTGCGGGAATTTTAGGGGCTTTTGAGGGTAATTTTAGCCCTGCAAGTATTTTCCTGGAGTTGGCATAATATATTTGTTAAAAGCCAAAATAGCCTTGAATCCCATCTCTGCCACATGGAAGCTACTTAATTTCTCTATGCCTGAAATGAGAGTGATAATGGTACCTTACTTCTCAGTGTCTTGGGAGAATTAAGTGTGTTAATCTGTGTAACATGTTTAGGGTATCCCTTGTGTTTAGTTGGTGCTATGGTCATGTTCACTCTTATTGTTAGAAAGTAAAGGAGTATTTTAATTGATGATTGTGGCAACTGACTGAAGGACAGATTGGATGAGGCCAAGACTGGGAGACCAGTAAGGAGCCCCATCGTATTGGTTCAGACTCATCTTCCTAAATCAATAATTGATGGCACATGGAGGTTGGGTGTTACTTAGACCAAAGCAGTAGCCCTAAGCTGTGACTTAAGGGGCCTCAGTTGACCACAAAAGATGACCACCTCCCCATGGGTTTCTATTTGATCAACTTCTGTCTATTTACTTTTGTTTGTTTATTTATTTATTTTTTCTTGAGACAGAGTTTCTCTCTTGTCGCCCAGTCTATAGTGCGGTAGCACAATCTCGGTTCACTGCAGCCTCCAATCTCCCAGCTTTGAGCAATTCTCCTGCCTCAGCCTCCCAAGCAGCTGGGATTACAGGCATGAGCCACCATGCCCAGCTAATTTTTTGTATTTAGTAGAGACGAAGTTGATCTAAACCCTACAGAAAAACAGGGACAGTATAGGAGTGTATCTCCATCTCCCTTTTCCCTCTATGCACTTGGTAATTATCTAACCACACCCTGTAGCCTTTCTTTTTATTCGTGGGGGTCAGGCTGTTCTTGAACTCCTGGCCTCAGGTGATCCACCCGCCTCGGCCTCCCAAAATGCTGGGATTACAGGTGTGAGCCAGCGTGCCTGGCCTCTAATTCCTTTTGGAGCTGAGGGCATAATGAAGAGAGGGAAGTAGAAGATGAGCTCAAAGAGCAGATGGACAACACACTTTGGAAAGGCCTCAGAGGTCATGGGGAAAGTTTGGATTTCATATTTGGTGCAATGGAAAGTCATGAGAAATTCTTAAGCAGGGGATTTTCCTATCTCTCCTAGTACGTTCTAAGCCAGGCACTAGGAGAGATAAAAAGCTACTAGCAGTGCCTCAGGGACTTGCAAACCAGAAGATACCATGCCTTCCCCTACAGCAGGTGTTATGTGATCTCTGTGAGCTCCCTTCTTACATCTTCCACATAAGAAAAAAAAATCCTAGACCACCTCCTGCAGTGTATGGGCACGTGAAATGCCATGGGATTGTAGCATGGTGTGATAATTAGTAGGAAAAGGCCAGGCAAACTGTGGGACTTTCTTAGCAAAACTGGAAACTCTACAGACATGGCAGTGAGAAAAGATGAACACAGCTTCTCTCCTTGCTCAAACATGGCACCTTTTTCAGGGACCACCTTTGCAGTGGAGTTTGTCACATCTCCAAAATGCCCAGGCTTGTTTCTTACCTCCTTCTACATCTAGGCCTTGTCTCAGGTCCAGGGGCCAATAATAAAGATAAATTTGAGAAGTGATGAATAAAGACCCATTCCATGTAGAGCAATAAAATTTATCATGGCTTAACTAATCTGGTGCCATTTATGCCTGCTGCCTGCCTTTCCAGCCATCGAATGACTAATTGATAACTAATTTCCTCAATTTGTACTTCATTACTTATCGCAGCAGAAAGGCTTATACCTACCTCTTTCAGCTAAAGAGACCCCATGAAATCGATGGAGATGTTACTTGCCAGGGATCTTGGCAAATTGGCCAGCTTTGCAGGAAAGGCGGACTCTTCTCAGTAATTGAGCTAATAGGTACCGAGTGTTTATTGCATGCCAGGTACTGAACTAAGCACCTTATATTTGTGTAATAAATATAAGGTTTGTACTAGATGATGTAATGGATAAAGCCCTCAGCTGTGTTATCTTAACACAATAGAAATTTACTAATGGTTTAATTCAGATGTTTCTGATTGGCAAAGGATGGGGGAGTTCCGTGTTGCCTGGGTCTTCAGATTGAGTGAGACTTAAAATTAAGCACCAAGTTGACTGAGACTCTGTCATGATGACTACATAGCTGCCATGCTTGTCCTTGGTGTCAATATTCAGTCAGCATGAGGCACGTGGGTGGAAAGTTTTTAATAGTCCAACCTAGAAGACTTCATCATTTCAAGTCACAGCCTATTGGTTGTAACTCAGTCACAGGGAGACCAGGAAACGCGATGTAGACGTGACCCAGGAGGAAATGAGTTTTGTTGGACAGATTGCCACACACGTGTGATTTTATTTAATTCTTACAACTGTGTTAGGAAGTTGGTCCGCATCCCCACTTCACAGACGGGGAAACTGATCCTTGAGAAGGTTAAGTAGACTTGCTAGTAAGTGGAGGAGCAGAGTCTTTAGCTTGTCATCTGATTTCCAGGTTCATGCTTTTACCACTGTGCTAGACTCCTTCTCTTGGGTCTCAAGCAGTGAGAAGCTCTGATAATACATATTCACTATTCCCACTACTCAGTACTATTCAGTGCTCTGTATTCTCAGTACTCAGTAATATTCAGTACTCTTCACTACTCTCTCTGGTCCACACCACTGTAGCTGACGCTGACTCGTCTTGAAGTTCTCTACTGCTCAGTCATCATCTCTGCCTATGGCACTGAGCCTCCCAGAAAAACATCTCAGGAACTTCCAGCACCCAGGGATTGGGTGCCTGATGGGATCCAGGTTCAGTGACGCAGAATTCTGAGGCTGACCTCCCATTTGTGCGGGGGAACAGGGCCAATGTTAAACTGAACCAGAAAAGACTCCACTAATTAGAGCTTCTTCTGAACTCTGCCGTCCATTGGCTGTCTAACAAACGATGCTATGAATCCTACATGTTCCCGGTTCTTCATTTTCTTCGTGGGGGGAAGAAAGTTGAAGGCGATATTGTGGTATTTATCCTTGAAATAATGTTGCCATGGTTACCTCTCGACTCTATTCTAACAGTGGTGCTGTAATTGGAGCATGGAGACCTGGAGATGCTCTTGTAACTGTGAGTTTGGTCTCTAGCTTGGGCGTGAAAAGCATCTCTCAGATTGGGGGAGGAAAAAGAGAGGTTGGCCTCAGCAATTAACCCTGGAGCGTAGCACGGTGGTCCTATCGGTTGGAGGAGAGAGTTGCTTGGTGGTGTCCAAAGTGAGCTGTTTCTGTGAAGTTGCTTTGTTTTCACATTGTTTTACAGCGACACTCTTAGAATGCAAGAATGTAGTGTCTCCATGGAAACTGGAAATGTACAAAATTAAGGCCTCAGAATAGGAAAGCTTCTATGAGCACAGTTCTGGCGATCACTAATAAATAAATGATGTGTTGGAAGTACAAGATGTTGGATGTCAGGGTAGAATGGAATGATAAATTTGCCATCCTAATCTAATCCGGGACCTTCACTCTTTGGACACGGTGGGAGAAAGGTTATGAAGGCACATGTAGGCAATGCGTGCTCTCCCAGACAGGAAGAAGTCTTGTTAATGTCCCATTGTGGCAGGAGAGCGGCTGACCCTCCATGTAACATGAACTTGACCCCACTTATCTCTTGTGTATAGCCAAGAGGAAAGAGTTAGTGGGATGTGAGAGGGACGGTGTGATACAGTGGGAAGACAGCGTTTGTGGTTAGACCACGAGGAAGTATCATGACTTTCAGCAAATTCATGAAACCTCCATTTGTACCTCCATAAAGTCGGCAAGCCACTAGTATATACGTCTCTGAAGAATGTGCTTCCCTTTACTTTCCTTTTGATGTTAATTTTTAGCAGTATCAGTAGGGGTTCATCAGCCTGACTTCCTATCCCTGAAGACATGGTTTGGTTTAGAATGTCTAAATCTGCATCGTAGCCTGAGGTCTGTGTTGAGCTTACAGAAGAACTAGTAGAAACAGGAACCCATCTCTGGGTACATAGGCTGTATGTCCATAGTGGGAATTGGTGAATTCCCTAGACAGCCGGCATCTCTGTTCTGATGCTCGTATTTCCTTGGTGGATCCTTCTCCATGTCTCTCTGCACTGTACAACTCCTGACCTCCCATTTGCCTCCTTCCATCCACGTCTTGGCACATTTGCTGAAATGCCACGCAGTTGTATCAGGGTATTCAAATGCATACACCTCTCAGGCTCACTTGCAGCTACTGCGAGTTCAGAGTTTTCTTAGCAATTTCTGTAGCTCTTTCCATTTCTGTTTTTAATGGCACAGAATAGGAGGATCCCTTTGCTGGCAGTGCCAAGCATCTGGTAGATCTCCATTTGGATAGAACTGAAACTCTCATACTCATCTCCATTTCTGTCTGAATACTTTGCAGTATTTCCCACAGGCCTCTGTCTTTCTCTAAAAAAAAAAGGTGGCAGTTGCCACTTTGGCCGGCTGGCGTTTTTCTGATCTGCCTGATCCTGTTCAGTGAAAGGGAACAATATTCCTCTCTGTGTTTTTGGCATAGCGAGCGCTTCTCCCTCAGCAGCGCAGGGAAGCCTTTGATTCTTCTTGGACATCTTGATCAAACAGCCTTAATGCTGCCACCACCTGCAGTTTTACTGTTTAAAACCTCCATATCCTTTTTGTACGTATTTCAACTGCACTAAAAATGTAGGTTTCTATAATCTTGTAGATGGCTATAAATACTCCCACTGGGTTAAAAAAAAAAAAAAAAACAACTTGTGTTTGAGCCTCAGTATGCTGAGATGTGTTGAGATCTAGTAAATAGCAGGAATTTTTTGCTTAACTAATGTTTATCGAGGAGCTGTTACATGTCAGATAAAGCACCTGACTTTGGTAGGGTGACCAGCTCATCCAGATCTGCCCAGAATGTTCCCACTTGTATCACTGAAAGTCCCATATTCCGGGGGAACTGGAAACGTATGGTCTCAGGTAAACTGAGATAGTTGGTTGTCTTAGGAACTAGGGGTAAATGGGTACACAAGACAAAATTTCTACCCTCAAGGATTTGACAGTTTGATAAAGCAGAAAATAAATACAAACACTCAGCAATTTCAATCACGTGTGTGTGTGTGTGTGTGTGTGTGTGTGTGTGTGCGCGTGTATCCCTCCCCAAAGAATTGGAAGTAGGTATTCAAACAATTACATGTCTATATATATGAGTAGCAGCATTATTCACAATAACAAAATGGTGAAAAACAACCATATTTATATCAACGCAGAAGTAGATACACAAATTGTGGTGTATCCATACCACGGAATACTGTTCAGCCCTAAAAGGAATGAATAACTGGGCTGGGCGCGGTGACTCACACCTGCAATCCCAGCACTTTGAGAGGCCAAGACAGGCAGATCACGAGGTCAGGAGATTGAAACCATCCTAGTTAACACGGTGAAACCTGTCTCTACTAAAAAAAAAAATAAAACATTAGCCAGGCGTGGTGGGACGTGCCTGTAGTCTCAGCTACTCAGGAGACTGAGGCAGGAGAATCGTTTGAACCTAGGAGGCAGAAGTTGCAGTTAGCTGAGATCGCACCACTGCACTCCAGCCTGGGTAACAGAGGAAGACCCCGTCTCAAAACAAAACAAAACCAAAAAATGAAATGCTAGTGTAGCTGAACCTTGGAAACATGATGTTAACTCACAGAAGCCAGAGACAAAAGGTCACATATTATACAATTCAATTTGTATGAAACACTTACCAGGTTGGTGCAAAAGTCATTATGGTTTTTGCCATTGCATTGAAAGTAATTTCAAAGTAACGGCAAAAACCACAATGACTTTTGCACCAACCAAATAGAACCAGTAAACCCATAAAGACAAAAAGTAGGTTGGTAATTGCTGGGGCCAGAGAGGAGAGAGAAATAGGGGGTGAGTGGGGTTTCCTTTCGGGTGATGAAAATATTTTGGAATTAGATACGAGAGATAGTTGTGCAACTTTGTGAGCGCACTGAATGCCCCTGAATTATTCACTTCAGAATGGGTAATTGTATGTTATGTAAACTTCACCCCCGTGAAAAACAAATAACTTGGTAATTGATGGGATGGTGGCCAGCAGAAAGTTCTAGGGCAGGAAGGATCCAGTTGGTAAAGAGTGGAAAATAATGCAACTGTTAGGTCAGAGAAAAGTTGAAGGGGTAGTGTTTCAAACAACAGGAAAAATGCTTGTGCAGATGTGGGAGAAAGGAGAGTGCTCTCACTGCTGTTTATTTTGTGACACAGTGATGCACATTTCAGCATATTAAGGTGACTTCTGAAGAGTATATGCAAGGAGAAAGCTGGCATCACCTGCAGAAAGTGACCCCCAACTTTTTAAATGGTTTTCCAGCCACTCAGCTGCAAAGAGAAAGATTTGGCCTTATTATGTGGTAGCTGTTTATTTCCCGAGGAATACGTTCATAGAGGCCTTGTATTAGTCTGTCCTCATGCTTCTAATAACGACATACCCGATACCCGGTAATTTATAAAGGAAAGAGGTTTAATTGACTCACACTTGCACATGGCTGGGGAGGCCTTGCAATCAAGGCAGAAGGCAAGGAGGAGCAAAGTCACATCTTATATGGCAGCAGGCCAGAGTGTGTGCCGGGGAACTCCTCTTTATAAAACCATCAGATGTCATGAGAACTCACTATCGTGAGAACAGCATGAGGGTAACCACCCCCGTGTTTCAATGACCTCCCACCAGGTTCTTCCCAGGACACATGGGAATTATGGGAGCTGCAATTCAAGATGATATTTGGGTGGGGACTCAGCCAAACCCTATCAGGCTGTTTGGATAGGTGGGTAAAAAATAATCTGAGATGGTACATTCTCTGGCGAAGACATTCAGTGTCAGCAAGGGGCTTGATACTGGAATGATGTCCCTACTGGAGGGGCCAAACATCCTAGCTCTGGTCCTTACACAGCTTTCCTTATCAGAGTAACCCTAGAATTAAAGGAAGTTTTGAGACCTCCCAGGAAGCAGGGATGGGAAGGAGCTTCATGGCAGAGTTTGAATTTGGGCTCTGCCCTTTGTCACCTGTACCTCCTTGGGCGGGTGAACTTCTCTGAACAGCAGTACCATAATCTAGAAAAGAGGGATGGAGATAAAATGCATGTTCTTCACATGTACCCCAAAACCTAAAATACAATAAAAATAAAAAAAAAATGGATCTGTTGTAAGAATAAATGAATTTTCCTGCAAAACTAATAGTATACACTGGCAAATAACAAGCACTCAATAATTATTAATTTACTCCATTCTTTCCTCTTCATCCTAGACTTAATTAAGATGTATCGTTGAAGCTGTGAACAAGCAGTTCACAAAGAGAGAAATCTAAATGGCCGGGACACATGGAAAAATGTTCAGGCTACATAGCAACAAAGGATTCAAAAGTGAAATAAGACATTACTTTTTCTCCTACACATTAAAGCAAAAAAAAAAAAAAAAAAAAAAAACAAAAAAAGACAAAGAAAAGTCAAGTTAGTATTGGCCAAGAGGATTGGGAGTCAGACAGTCTCAAACCAGGCTGGCAGAAATACAATGTGGAACAACCTTTCGTGGGGGAGCAGGGGGGCTCAGTTTGGCAATAAGACTAATGTGCTTGTTTCAAAAGCCTTAAATGCACGTGTGTGCTTTGACCCGGCAATTCTACTTCGAGAAATTTACCCATGGGGAGTAATTAAGGACATGCTTGCAAACTTAGCCACAGAAGGCACTTTATAAATAGTTGTTAAATGAAGGAGTAAGTGATGCTCATTGCTGTATTGTTTATAATAATGAAAATTCCAATAATGGGGGAAAAAATCAAATAAATGACGGTTGTGGCCATAAAATGGAATCCTCTGCAGCCGTTGAGTATGATTTGGTAAACACATTTGGATAACTCTATCATTTACATAGGCCTGGGAAGATATTTCTGATCCCTCAAGTGAAAAATTATGTTAAATGGCATATTGCATGGATACGGCTTGTTTAAAAATATGTATCCATAAATAAAATGGGGAAGAAAAACTCTTGAAGGATATATAGCAATATGTGAAAAGCAGTTATTGCTGAATAGTGACACTGTGAAAAATTTTTAATTTCTGTCTTTTTGTTTTTTTGGCATGTTCTGAGCATGCACTGTTTGCACATATCTTTTTTTAAAGGAAAACTTAATGTTAAAACAGAGGGACTTGTTAGGATGGGGGTGGGTGGTTGGAAATTAAGATAAGAAAGTAGAACATAAACACGCCCGACATGAAAATGTGGGGCATCTGGCTGGGTCAGACGTCCAGCATGGCTTGGGCAGCCTTCCTTCCCTGCTGTTGTCACTTTGAGCTTTTTCAATTGCAGAGCCACACTCGGATCAGAAGGAGGCTTGGTTTGGCCTGGACCGTCCTTAGGAAGTGTCATGTCTGGGAAACACACACAAGCGCACTCCTTTATTCGTACTGGGCGTTGCCCAAGTTGGCCATGCTTAGGGGTGGCTCACTGCCAGCTACAGCGATGCAAACGTGTGTCCCCGGGCTGGGCTGTGCAGACAGCGTGCACCCACGTCTTGGAGGGAGATGGAGCCAGATTCTGGCTGTGAGAAAAGCCCCTGGCCCAGGAGGCGCTCAGGGTTGAAGGGGATATCTTTTACCTTTTCTGATCCCCAGATTTTCACTGAGTAAATAGCTGCCATGCAACATAATTGCTTTTCATTTTATTTTTAAAAATTGCTGCCAAGGCAATCCGCCGGCCTCCTGAAGTCAGCACAAATCTGAAAACACTCAACTCTGAGGGAGTATTTTGAAAACTTGGATTTGAAAAGCGATTTACCCTTGACGATCAGCAGGTCGAGGTTCAACTGACCGTTGTAACTCGGTTGCACTTTAGACCCCGAGATTCGCAGAGCTCATCATTTCCTTTTTCACTGAAGCCTTTGCTCAAATGCTCCCTTCTGAGATGACACTCCTCTGATCTCGCTGGCTGTCTTAAGCAGCAAGTCCTTTGGTTGGCTTTACCAGATCTCTTTGTTATTTCCAGGTGCATATTCCAACTGGGCCTCATATTATTTCTTATTTCTTTATTCACCTGTTTACTTGTCTGTCTCTTATGTTAAAACACATGCACCTCGAGGGCAGGTGCTTTAGCCTATTCATTGCTGTACCCCATGGTTAGAATCACATCAGGCACACACAGTAGGTGTCTAATAAATAGTTAACTAATGAATGAGTAAGAGAGGAGGATGGGAAAGTCTTTTGCAACCTGGAAGATGCTGTGAGGCAGTAAGGGGTGGGTAGGATGATTGCATTTGGGCTCCTACAACTCTCCAGCTCATAGCCAATGTCATCTGGACCCCATATCATGGTTAGATGGGCTATTCTTAATAGTGCTGGAATACCAGGAATATCTATAATGGCATTCAACCTTAATGCTGAAAGGTTCTAGAGGCCTTGAGTTTTTGCTGATGGGGAAGACAGAACTCATTTCTTCGCCAGAAGCCAAGTAGATGCCAGTGCCAAGCCTCCTCCTGTAAAGCCTGCAGAACCATGAGCCAATTAAACCCCTTTTCTTTATAAATTACCTAGTCTCAGGTATTTTTTCATAGCAATGAAAGAATGACTTAACACAGCTTCTCTGATTTCCCTAAGATGCTAGAGAAAAGACAGCACAATGAATAGGGGAGGGAGGAGGGCCCATCCCTTGCATGCTGAGACCTGGTAAGGAACCCCAAGGGAAGACAGGCAGTTAGCAGTAAACCAACCTGGAGTTAGTTCCTTCACACCTATACCCTTGGATTTTGGTCAAATCATAACCAGAGTTCCCATTCCTCCATCTTTCAAGTAAGATGCAGAAAGTCCGCCCTGCCTACCTGTCATTATAACCATCATCATTTTTTATCATTACAGCCTATTAAACATTTATTATACACCAGCCACAGAAGCAGACACTCTGCGTATGGTCTTTTTTTCGGTTCCCGTGATCACCCTGTGAAATAAATAGAATTTTATCCATGTGAAAGAGGAGAAAGGATGCAGTAGGAAAGATAAAGTAGTTTGCCCAAGTCCCCCTTGGGCAGCAGGTGCCAGACCAAGGCTCTCAGGATACCTGGTGATGTGTTTTCTGAATCAGGAAACACCATCCCATGTCACCAGTATCTTTCCAAACACGTCCGCAAGTGTTTGCAAGGAAGCATATCTTCTAATTACTGGGAAGCCCTTGGGTGGGAACTGGGAGATGCTTTTCAGCACAGCCTAAGTAGGTAAGATTAAATAATGCACATGTCCTCTTCAGAATGTGCTCAGTCTCATCACTGGGGCTCAAACCCAACGGGAACAGGGCTATGGATACCAGCAGCAGAGCAATCCTCTGGTCCCAAATAACAATGTGGTTAATAAAAGGTCAAGTTCAACCAACCAGTTGTTTCCCAGGGGAAAAAAAGTCAAATTTCAATTTCAATACATGTGTCTTTGGAGGGGAAAAAAATCCCATTAAAAACTCTTACCAGCAAATGATAATTAATTCAAGCCCACCTTTGACTCTTCTTTCCCAGGCTCAATCACAGTTACCACAAGGGGTCTAAAGACATTTTATGAGGGCAAGGACTTTGTCTAGTTCATTGCTGAATACCCAGTGCCTGGCACACAGTAAGTGCTGAGTAACTACACATTAAAGAATAGCTGTGTAGCAGGTGCCTGCAATGGATTCTCTGCAAACACTGTGAGAGATACAGGATTTCGCAATTCAACCCAAAATGGCAGGGTAAGGACTCACCCCAAGGGAGAAAGGATGCCTTGTGTTTTCAAAATCAGCCAGTGAAGCAACTCAGGCTGGTGTTTGACTTTGCAGCCTTTGTATACAGGGCTCTGGCTTTGCTGTGAATAGAGGATGCTCATCCCTAGAGTTCCAGGCACTAATGGCAAGAACAAGGAGGGGAGTGTGGAAGGATTCCAAGTCTCCCGTGGACAAGACACCCTGCTCCTCAGTGGGGTGTCTGCGGTCTCTGGTGTTCCACCACTACCGAGCTGCATGGTTACCACTGTTGCCATCTTTGTTTCTGGGGTGCTAAGGTTGGTTTATAATGTTGGAGACTCAGCCCAGTGGGATGGTGGGGACTAGCTTGGTAGAGAGCTGATAGCTCAGACTCCTGTCCTCCCCACCAAGGAATATTCAAGGCCTCTGGAACCTTCCAGCATTGAGGTTGAATGCCATTGTAGATATCCCTGGTGTTCCAGGACTATTAAGAACTTAAGAATAGGCTGTCTAGCCATGATGTGGTGTCAGAAAAATGGGGAAGCTGGCATCTGCATGGCCAGAGCAGGAGCAAGAGAGAGAGGGGGAGGAGCTATGCGCTTTAAAAAAAAAAAAAAAAGCAGATCTTAGGACAGCTTACTCGCTACTATGAGAATGGCGCCGAGAACACCTCCCACTTGGCCCCGCCTCCAGTATCGGGGTGCACATGTCAACGTGAGATTTGCATGGGGGCAAACATCCAAATTGTATCAGAGGCTAAGGCTACCCACCCTGCTTCTGACCTCAAGGCACTCTGCTCTCTACCCCTCCCCACCAAATCCCAGTTTATTTCCCTTCGTCTTTCACTGGGGAATCACTGTTTCCAGAGTCTTCTCATCTTTAAATCTCTACGTAACAGCTCAGGGCATACTCCTTCTTGCAAATAATGAGCTTTCTACATTTAGTTCCGGTCACCTTATTTCAGGGTTTTCTGTATCTGTTAGTGTGCTTCTGAGTGTTGTTATTTTCAAGTTGTAGAAGCTGATGTCTCAGTCAGTTGTAGAAGACAACTCTCACCATTTAAGACAGGAAACTGTGTTTGCACACCCTGGGTGTTCCCTCCAGAGCACCTACCTAGGGCTGGGCATTCAATGCCAACCACAGGTTCAGAATAAGGTGTTGTTGGTAGAAATACCCTACGTGTAATAAAGAGTCTGCAAGACAGCATCTTCTCTTGTCTTATTTTGCCCTGTGTTCTTTTCTTGACTTGAGGGTAGATGAGGTGGAGAGCTGCTAGCTGCTCATGATTGCGGGATTACTGGGGCGGGGGGTGGTTTCTCTTTGTCTAACTAGGTCAGGATGGGATGCTGCTCAGAGGACATTCATAGAATACATAACTGAGAGAAACCAAGCTCTGAGAGTGAAGGTTGGTGGCTGAATTGCCCATTCAGTTGGGTGAAGACTTGAAAGTACTGTGGCTGGAAAGGAATGAAGCATGTGTGTATGGGTTCAGAGCCCCTGTGCAGACATCACAGGGCTAGACCTGTCCCAGTGAATCCTGCATGAGTTTCCACGCTCACATGCATCTCCAGCTTCCTGCTGTTGTCACAAGCCTTCCAAGGACACAACGGAATTTGCCATGGCATTCTTGATGTCTTCCCCTTGGCATTTATAGGGTGGCTTTCTTCTGGACTCCTGCAAAGGCATTAATGAAGCTTTGTTGAAAGGGGAAGCCTGTTTGCTGTAATTAGATAGTTAAAGACCCTCATTAGTTGCCTTTGCTGGGCCTAATACCCAGCAGTACCAAAATGAGGGGCTTTCGGCTTTGTCTGCCTCCTCCCCCTCACTCACCATAATTTTTTGAGGATTCCTATTTGTATTTCTCCACAGCCCTAAAGCTTCATGACCATGCTCTTGACCTAATGAAGTCCCATTAGTTTCTCTCTGCGAATGAAAAAATATATGTATTTTTCAGTTAGAAAAAGTTAAGAAACATTCGGGCCACCCATCAGAATGAATGCACAGCTCACCCAGCTGTGCAGTTATCCAAAAATAACCCATTTCTATTTGTAAGAGTAGACTGCATTTAAATAAGCATTCTCTTCAAATAAACTTTCATTGAGTCAGATTTCTTTTTAGTCTGCAAGCTTAATGAACGCATGTGTGGCCACATGGGATCTATAGGATTTACCCCCGCGCTTAGTTTTTGGAGCATGAGAGAAGCTGACTCGTAATGAAATAAGTGAACCCATTTTGGCAGAGGCACCATCGATGTAGCAAAGGAAACGCTGAAGTGTGCATCAAAAGGGCGGGGGTCACTAAGATAACTGTGCTTCTGAAGAAACAGCTGCTGAAACATCAGAGTCCTATGGCTGTTTTTTTCTTTTGCATATTATTAGAAACTCTGATCTCAACCCTGTTTAAACCCCCTTAAAATACTTGATTCCTCACCTACCACATGGTGTCATCGGGAAGGGACATGTGACGGACAGGGCATAGCTACTGGTGCAAAATGTAGACTGCCATTTTCCCACTGTTTTCGGCCCACATGAAATACCAGCATGGATCCTGTTTGAAAGCTACCAGGTGGCAGCATTTATTTTGGCTGAAATTCTGCATCATCGCCAAAATCTCCTCTTCCTTGCTTTCCTCCTGCATCAATTCGACTCTGCCTGCTGGGGAGGAAGCCGATGATCCTGGGCCCTGTCCATGTAGGTGCTGCTGAAGTGGAAGGTCAGGCCAGCCTCTGCTGCTTCCAGGGCACTTTAGTAGCAAATGGCTTCTGTTGTGTCCAGATGGAGTCCCTTTCCGCGGGACATGGGTGTGAGATGCCCGGAGGAGATGCCGGACCATATGGACCATCACTGTCTTTTTTTTTTTTTTTTCTATAACCCCTGATATTTAAGTGTTTTAGATTTTCAAAGGGGAAAAAAATAGGAAATCCAGGAAGTGGGATAGAGAAAGGGTCAAATGGGGCTGCCTGGAGCTCCATCAGTGAGTCTCAAACGGTTTTGTCAGCAGAAAGCCTTGTTACAGAGCCCATAAAGTACCAAAAGATCCAAAAGAAACAAATAGAGTCAATTAAATATTGATGCATAGGAGATGAAAGAGAGGTGATTGTATTTAAACCTGACCTTTTTTGATGGGAAACACCCTATAAATATGTCACAACCTAAATTGCGTCCCCTCAAAATTCATACATTGAAGTCCTAACCCCAAGTACATTAGCATGTGAACTTATTTGGAGACAGGGTGTTTACAAAGCTAATCAAATATAAATGAGGTCATTAGAGTGGGCCCTAATCCAATGTGACTGGTGTCCTTACGAGGAGGAGAAATTTGGGCTGGGTGTGGTGGCTCACTCCTGTAATCCTAGCACTTTGGGAGGCTGAGGCAGGTGGATCACTTGAGGTCAGGAGTTCGAAACCAGCCTGGCCAACACAGGGAAACCCTGTCTCTACTAAAAATACAAAAAAAAAAAAAAAATTAGCCAGATGTGGTGGTGCGTGCCTGTAATCCTAGCTACTTGGGAGGCTGAGGCAGGAGAGTCACTTGAACCCAGGAGGCGAAGGTTGCAGTGAGCCGAGATCGTGCCATTGCACTCTAGCCTGGGCAACAGAGTGAGACTTCCTCTCAAAAAAAAAAAAAAAGAAATTTGGACACAAATACCGGAGGAAGATCACATAATGACATAGGGAGAAGGTTGACCATCTAGAAGACAACAAGAAAGTCCTGGAACAGATCCTTCCCTTCAAGCCCTCAGGAGGAATCCAACCTGACAACACCTTGATCTCGACAAGACAGTAAATTTCTGTTGTTTGAGCCACCTAGTTTGTGGTACTTTGTCATGACAACCCTGGCAAATTCATGCAGGATGTGCAGGGGCAAGGATACCTTGGAAGAAAATTAGGCTGTGATTATAGGTATGTCCTCAATGCTTCTCCTCTGGAGGGGTTACAGAGGGTGGAGGAAGATCGCAGCTGAACTATAGAGAAGATTTACTGTGGAGGTAAGAATGCACATGGCTCTAGCCAGAGTAGTTTGGGAGATTACAGGTTGTGGGTGTTTTTGTGTGTGCGTGTGTATTAATGTTTGATGTGATGACCTGTGCTTAAGTAAGAAGCTCTTATGTTGGACCTGAGGTAAGACGTCAGCAGGACTTTTATCAGAATACCAGTCTCTGCCCCTCAGATCAATACAGGATGCAGTGAAGAAACTGGCCAAAACCAGCTAAAAACAAGATGGCGATGCAGGTGACCTCTAGTTGCCCTCCCTGCTCGTTGTGTGCTAGTTATAATGCATTAGCATAAGACATTCCCATCAGAGACATAAGTTTACAGATGCCATGGTAACACCTGGAAGTTACTTTATAGGGTTTAAAAGGGGAGAAACCCTCGGTTCAGGAAGCTCCCCACCCCTTTTCTAGGAAATTCATGACTAACCCGCCCCTTGTTTAGCATATAGTTAAGGAGTCGCTATAAATATAGCTAGGCAGCAGTCCACAAGTGCTGTCTGCCTATGAGATAGCCCTGCTATATCTATGGAGCAGCCATTTTCCTGTTCTCTGTTGCTCTAGTAAGCATGGTTTGCTTTCATTTTACTCTGTCGGTTCACTCTTGAATTCTTCCCTGCACATAGCCAAGAACCCTCCTGGGCTGAGCCCCAGTTTTGGGGTTTGCCTGCATCAGACTGATTTATTCCACTGTTTAAACACCTCATGTCCGATGAACTGGCAGGGTATGGGTGGCCTAGAAGAAAACAGCACACATCTTTTAGAACTCTATGACAGACATCACTAGTTGATCAAGGCACTCTTTTTCTCTGAACTGAGTCTTCTTGCCTCCACATCTTTTTTAATGGGTAAACCAGACAGGCACAACCAGTTATTACAGCATGGCAGGTGAAATCTGTTTTGTGTCTCTGGCCATGACCCTTTCTGCTGGAGGTGTGGTCTGCAAACAAGCAGTGTTGGCATCACGTAATCTCCTGGAGGAGATGCAAAACCTGAAGCTGCCTCCTAAATCTACTGAGTCAGAAACTGCATTTTCAACAGGATCCCTAGGTGGCTGGTCTGCACATGAAGGTTGTGAGAAGCTCTGACCTGGAGGGACTCTGCTCCTGAGGAGGGAGTCAGGGTGAGGTCTGCATGTACCTGAGAAGTGAACTCCCTTCCAGTCAAACCAATAGCCAGTAACTGTGGGTCTCTCAAGAGAAGTATTTCATTGTATTTGTTTTGTTTTGTTTTGGCAGAGTCTCCCTCTGTGGTCCAGGCTGGAGTATAGTGGCTTGATCTCAGTTCACTGCAGCTTCTACCTCCTGGATTCAAGTGATTCTCATGCCTCAGTCTCTAGAGTAGCTGGAATTATAGTCATCCACCACCATGCCTGGCTAATTTTTGTATTTTTAGTAGAGATGAGGGTTCACCATGTTGCCCAGGCTGGTCTTGAACTTCTAGCCTCAGGTGATCCATCCACCTCAGCCTCCCAAAGTGCTGAAATGATAGGTGTGAGCCACTGTGCCCAGCCAAAAACATCTCATTTTGGGATCAGGCATGTGAAGATGTCTGATGTGAGATTAAACTTGCTCTGTAGGTTGTAGGTGCAGTGTGTGTGTGTGTGTGTGTGTGTGTGTGTGTGTATGTAAAACAGCCAGAGTCCCTGGCAGGCTCCCTCAATGTGGAGTCTGTGCACCCCCTCTTATAACATCTCCCCATGCGCTTTTCTCACATCCAAATTCCTGGCCTCCACTTCTAACCCACTGATTTGGGATTTCAAAGCTCTGAGGCACAAGGATCTTCATGCTTAGAAAGATCCTTGGGTACCTCTTGTGCACCTTTGAGTTTGAGCATCATTTCCTCATCAGGGTAACTTGAAAATTCAACCCAATTATGTGACCATAAACTGTATGAGAAAGTGAATAATGAGTCATTTATACTGTAGTATAAATATTAGCATATCTGCAGATATTTATTCATGGCTGATTTGAGCGAGTGAGTCCAAAGGATGCTGGTTGTGACCTATTCTGGAAGAAACAGGTAGCTTGAAGGGAGATACGGAGAAGGGATAGTTTGGACCAAGGACAGGTTGCTCAGAGGAACAGATTTGAGTGAGGATCCGGTATCTCATTCTCTGTGGAGCTTACGTTCTGATTGGCAGAGACATGCAACAAATAATAGCGTGATGGAAAGGGTGGGTGAAAAGCAGGGTGAAGGGCTGTCGGTTACAGTTTTAAATAAGAGGTCAAGAGTAGATCAGTAAAATGAGGGAGCTGATTTTGCAAAGATTGGAGAAACAATGTTATGGGCAGAGGGAGCTGTCTGTGCAAAGGTCCTGGGGCTATAGCATGCCTGGTGTATTCTAGGAAGCCTTCTGGCAGGAAGGAATGAGCAAGGGAAAAAGTCGGACAGGGACAGGGCACCGTCTAGACTTTTGCTTACAATGAGAGACGTGAAGGGTCTCAGGAAGATTTTGAGCAGTAGACACGTCTGACCTGGCTTAGGTTCAGTGGCTCGACTCCAGTTTCTATGCTGAAGATAGACATCAGGGGATAAGTGCAGAAGCAGGGTGGCCAGTTAAGAGGTTATTGCAAATGTATAAATTTGTAAAGCACAAGAAGAAAGAAGAGACTCCTTCTGACCCTGTTGTAGCTCTGAAATGAAATGTATGGTTAACATTTCACAAGCAGCCTCTAGACTTTGTGTATGGCCATTCAAACACGCACACACACATCCATACACACACATTGTTTGCATAAATGAGATCACAGTACGCCTATTGCTCCATAACTTATTCTTATTCAGCTTGTCTCATATTCTGTGTCACAGTCTATTCCAACAGTTGGATAATTTTTCATAACATGAATGTACTGCAGTTGCGATATTAGTTTTTTATTGATGGACATTTAGGATGTTTTCAGCTTATTAGTTTTTTTCCATTCTGAACAGTGTAACAGTGAACATTTTTGCAACATCTGTTTTTGTGCACCTGAGCAAGAGCACATGCATGGGATTATCTCTGAAGAATAGAATTGCCAAGTGGAAGGGCATGTACATTTTTATATTTTTAATAGATACTGCCTGTTTGCCCTCCACATCGGTTGTAGTCGTTTACATTCCCACCAACACTGTGATGTCTGCTTTATATGTAGAGTTTCATGGTTTACAAAGCCCTTTCACATGCCTCGTGAGTTGGCCTGTGCAGAAGGTGGAGGAGTAGGTTTATCCCCATCATGGAAATGTGGAAACTGAAGCCCTGAATGGGAGATTGGGACAATGGGAAGAGAAAGGCCCCATCACCAGGCAGATAGACAGACCCACAGACTAATATCCCTTTTCCGTTTCTGGATTGATAACATGCTGGCTTCCTTTGACGTTTCTGTCTTAGTGGGGATACTTGATCATATCATTTCTTTTGGTGATATGAGTAGCTGTTTTCACTTCGTATAGATAATTTTAGAAATTATTTTCACAGAGGCTGTATTTTAAACACACAGGTAATGTTTATACGTAGTTCAAAATTTCGGTGCCTCTCTGGCTCTTTTCAGTGTATTTCTACTGGAGAGATTATGCAGTTTCCCTCAACATAACCCAGTAAGTTGTAGATATCCACAGCTAAGCAGTTAGTTGAGTCATCATGTAGTAACCATTCTGTAAACGCTTATGCAGTGCCTACTATATATCAGGGCTTCAGGATACCTGCAGCATTTCCTTTCCTGTACACCAGAGGATTTTTTATTTAGCTAGTTTTTTTAGATGGAGTCTCACTCTCTCACCCAGGCCGGAGTGCAATGGCGCAATCTTGGCTCACTGCAGCCTCCATCTCCCGACTTCAAGTGATTCTCCTGCCTCAGCCTCCCAAGTTGCTGGGATTACAGGTCCGTATCATTGTCCCCAGTAGTTTTTGTACTTTTAGTAGAGATGGGATTTCACCATGTTGGCCAGGCTTGTCTTGAACTCCTGACCTCAGGTGATCTACCCACCTCAGCCTTCCAAAGTGCTGGGATGACAGCCATGAGATACCATGCCCAGCCCGGAGGATCTTAAATCAATTTTAATAATAACATCCCCCTTCATTTTTCCCCCAACCAAACCTCACATAAAAATGGAAAATCTATATACCGCTTATAAAGTCACAGTGCTTATAGCTTGATCCTTGAGTGATGGTGTAGACAACCGAAGACAGTCCATACCCTCAAATCAGCTCAAAGTAACTCACATCCTATTCTGGAACTTTTGGAATCCCTAAAGGGGACATAGGATCCCCACATTACTCTCCTTCCTCAACCACCATAGCCACTTTTAAGCTTCCCTTTAACGTACCCCTTCTCAGCCCACGCACCTTTCTTTTCCCTCTTACCTTCACATTTTCTGGGCCAGATGTTATACCCGGAATTTCTTAAAGTGGAGAAGGCAGGTGGAACAGAGAAGGTCACTGCATTGGAGAGACTGATGCAAGCCAGGTGAGGATCATTCAGAAGGCAGGGGAAAGTGACACGCTGGAGACACCCATGTGTTCAAAATGTTTTGTCGCTTCAATGACAGATGATAAAAATGAAGGAACCTTAAATGGCAGAGGTTCAGGGGTTCAGACATCAGGTGCATGGGTGTCTCAAGGCCTCGGAGGCCTGTTGGCCATCCATACGTCTTTCCCTTCCCTCTGCTCATGCACCTGACCATAACCTCAGTGCCACTTCAGGGCTCCAGCAAACAAAGGACTGAAAACCATGGGTTTGCTTACTCTGAATGCTTAGACCTTCCTAACTTACTGGAAGCACGGAATGCTGCAGTGTCCACTAATGTGGGGGTTTCTGAGAACAAGGAACAATGTCCAGATGAAAGAAAATAATTTCTAATAGTGGAAATGCAGATGCAGGCATCTATGGGAGAAAGATTATTGGAGGAATCAGGGCCAGACAGTTGTTCTTTTTTTTTTCTGAAGGTTCTGTCTCTTGACCTTGAAGTGCCCCTGTTCTTGTCTGGGTTACACATTTCAGCTTCCCAGGATGAGCAATGAGCTCGACATCACCTGGCCCAGGCTGCAGGGCAAAGAGTTCTTCAAGAGCCCAATGAATCTTAATAAAAAATGGAAATGGCTTTCCCCCTTCATTTTAATTAACATTATGTCTACATTTCTGGGATAATGGATAATTAAGTGAGTTCCCTTGGCATTACAATGTTCTTGGAAATAATTTATGGTTTCGTTTCACTATGTGACGGCTGTTTGGGTTGGTGCTTAAGTTTTATCATAAATATTTCCGAGGAGTATTTGCACATTCGTTGATTTGTATTCATGACGCCACCTTACCCCATTCTGGGGAAGTGTCTTATGTAATATTTTCTCACAGGCCACGCTTCCACTCTGTGTTTTCTTTCTGGGCACAGGGTTGTTTGCAGAATGTTGTATTCCTTCGGCAGCGTGAGACCACTGCCACCGTTTTAACCTGCGTCTATCTGTGTGAATTGGTTGACCTGAGACAGAATGTCACTGGGCTTTCTGGACCTTGGCTGAGCTTAAGTCTTCCAGTCTAAAAGGGAAATGGTAATAATAAGGGGTGATATTTGTTACATGCCCACTAGTCTGTAATACCCTGACCTCATCCATTGCTGCTGGAGCAAATTACCCACACTTTGTGGTTTAAACAGCACGTATTTATTATCTTACAATTCTGGAGGCCATAAGTCCTAAAATCAGCAAGGTTGTGTTCCTCCTGGAGGCTTCAGATGATAATACATTTCCTTGCTTTTTCCAGCGGCTAGAGGTCACCTACACCCTTGGCTCATGGCCCCTTCCTCTCCCTTCATAGTCAGCAACAGAGAATCTTCAAGTCTCTTAATTCTGACCCTCCTGCCTTCTTCTGAAGGGACCCTAGCAATTACATTGGCCCCCCCCCAAATAATTGAGAGAAATTGCCTCATCTCAAGTGCTATAATTATATCTACAAAGTCTCTTTTGCTATAGAATGCAGCATATTCACATGATGTTCTAGGCATTAGGACCAGGACATCTTTGAGGGGGCATTATTTAGTCTTCTATACCCACCCAGATGTGCTTGTGAGAGTATTTCTTGGAGTTTAAGGGTATAGGCTCTGAAGTTGCATTGACTTGGGTGGAAATCTCAGCATTGTCACTTACTCCCTGTGTAAATGGTCTTCCAACAGGTCACTCAAGCTTTCTGATTATCGGTTAACTTATATTTAAAAGGGGAATAATGCTGATCACAACCAAATGGGGTTGTTGTGAGAATTAAGGAGGTGAAGAAAAGTGTCCATCCCAAAGCGAAACACACTGTCCGTGCTTATAACTGTTAAAGGCTACTTCTTCAGCTAGCTTTTCATTACTATTTGGTGTAGGAGTAATATCCTCACTCTCCTGCTTAGCTCCTTTAAAAAATATGCCCTTGATGAGAGAAATGTAGAGATGATGAGAACCACGATCATAAATAGTCATGTCTTCCATTTAAATTGCATTTTCAAGGGCTTTCTTTTATTTATCTTCATAACCACCATTTGAAGTATGTGGTCATGTTCTCATTTTGCAGAGTAGCCAACAAAGACTCAGGAGTGTTAAAAAAAAACAACATGCTCAGAACTCTAGGGCCAGTGCAGAGCTGAGCTGGAATCAGGCACTTGCCTGCTGGTTCCAAAGGAGATGCTGATTCCATCTTTCCACACTTGCCTTCCCCTCATTGGTGAGATAAAGGAAGAGAAGGGTTTGTGGCTTTGCACAAGGCATACAAGGATAAATTGGGGAAGGTGAGGAGGAACAGCATTAATGACTTGGTTGAGAGTTGCAGTGCCAGAATCATCCATGCATGGAAGACCTAACATTTCAAGGGCTTCCTTGATTTTCACAGGGCCCCAAAGTTCTAAGTGTGAGCTGCCCTGATCTCATCTGATTTCCCTACCACCTTGCAGGACAGGACCCCACCTGGCTAGTTCCCTGATCACCTGGACTGGCTTTACCCCTAGTCCTTCTCCTGGTTCTCAATCTAATGGGCTTCAGCTCCCTGCCAACTCCCTATGAAATTATTCAAACAAAGCAATCACTTCTTCCTGTGGAAACTAGGGGACATCTCACCCTCTTGTGACCACAAAGCCTTCTCCCCACAGTGCCTCTAGTTCATCCTGCTCTGCGAACAACCCCTGTATGGCCTTGCATGGTGTGCTGTGTCTGCCTCTCCCCTGCACCTAGTAGGTGTGACTAATGGATTTATTGATTGCGTCTGTTCACAGCCCAATGTCCTGTGCGTGGCCATCATACTATTTAGGGTGGGGATCCCTTTTTCATCGTCAGGGTGAATAGGAGATGATCAGAACAGTGTCCCTTAGTTTGAGCTCTAACCCCTACCCCTAGGCCACTGTACAAGCTAAGACAATAGCTACATGTACTCTTGGTACCTTGGTTTTCCCATCTCAAAAATGGGGCTATTATTGGCATCTGCCTGATATGATTCCTATGAAAGTAAAACAAGGCCAGGCATGGTGACTCACGCCTGTGTGTAATTCCAGCATTTTGGGGCGCCAAGGTGGGCAGATCACAAGGTCAGGAGTTCGAGACCAGCCTGGCCAATATGGTGAAACCCTGTCTCTACTAAAAATACAAAAATTAGCCAGGTGTGGTGGCACGTGCCTGTAGTCCCAGCTACTCTACAGGCTGAGGCAGGAGAATTGCTTGAATCCAGGAGATGGAGGTTGTAGTGAGCTGAGACCGCACCACTGGACCCCAGTCTGGGTGACAGAGTAAGATTCTGTCTCAAGAAAAAAAAAAAAAAGAGAAAGTAAAACAAAATACATATTTATGTATCTGGCATAAAAAGCACTGATTTTTTTTTATTCATAAAGTCACTCATCCATTAATCTATTCCTTAACTCATTTAGCATTTGTATGTTAAGCACTCATTGGCTTGTGGGGTGAGCCAACCTGTTACCAGAAAAATCTAGCCTCCAAGTGATGGACCATGCAGTCAACGACTAAGTGGACATGAACTCAAAGTATTTTGATGTCAAGTTTAGGGTGAATTTGAAAATAAATTGCAGACCCACTTTTTGGGAAATGACCATTAGGTCAGTTTTTTTTCCTTCCTCATCCCGTTTACAGAGCCCTCTGTGTCTCTTCCCTCTGCCGGTCTCTCTCCCTCTAAACAGCTCAATTTATCTTGAATTTAAATTGTGAAAAGTTAAGATGCATACAGTTGTTAACTTTCCAAACTCGATCTCTGCTCACTTCCGCATTTTCAACCTAGCACAGAAGCATTTCCGTCAGATGATCACCTGAGCTGTTAGCTGGTGCTATACTGTAGCATTCAGCACATAAAAACGTCTTTCTTTCTGACCGTTCTGTATTATATGACTTACTGAGCCATTTATCTCATGGTGTGGGGCCGGCCCAAGCTCTGTTTTATTGAAACTACAGAATCAAATATCCATGGATCCACATATCCCTGTACCTCTGTGGGTACTTATTTGGAGAGAGTTGTTTCTCGTGAGTGTTTGCAAGCAAGTAGCCTTCCCTCTCCATTCTCCTGGGTTCAGTATGGATTCTATTGGAAATTTATCCAAAGGAGTTCTTCTTATAGAAGCACTCCCCCTACACCCCGCCAAGTGGAATGACGGGATTGTGTTGCCCTCACATTTGGTACTGGCTGCCGAATAACCGTGGTAATGAAGAGTTCTGGCACAGGAGGCCAGGACTGCCTTGTCTGAGTTCAAATCCTAGCCGTCTATTTGCCTACACTGTGATTTCGCGTTACCTTTATAATCTGCCTGATCTTCAGTCTTCTCACCTGTAAAATAAATGGAGATGGTAATCATACTGATCTCAGAGAATTTTTGAAAATAATAAATGACCTAAAACATGTACCTGTTGGCAAGAATGCTGGATACCTTATAAGCATGTTTGCTTTTTTAAAAATTATCTTGCTTACTTTTCTATCATCTTTTTATTTCTTCTGGGTATAGGAAAGGATAGAGACAATGAGATAAATTTTATTCATTCATTCATCCATCCATTCAACATTTATTATGTGCTTGGGATGTACCATGTATTACACTAGGGATTGGAGATGAGATGAAGATGAAATCAAAACCTCATGTTGTATACCATAGATATATGCAGTGTGTATTTGTCAGTTTAAACAATCAATCAATTAATTCCTCCATATGAAAAAAATAATCACAGTCCTAATATTCACAATGCTGAATTTCCTGGGGAGACGGATATTTAAGCTTTCTTGCTTGCTTTCTTTTCTATTTTTTTTTTTTTTTTGAGGTGGATTCTCACTCTGTAGCCCAAGATGGAGTGCAGTGGTGCCATCTTGGCTCACTGTAACCTTCACCTCTGGGGCTCAAGTGATTGTCATGCCTCAGCCTCCCAAGTACCTGGGGCTAGAGGCATGTGCCACCACACCTGGTTATTTTTTTTTTTTTGTATTTTTAGTAGAGACAGGGTTTCACCGTGTTGCCCTGGGTAGTCTCGAAGCTCAGGCGATCTACCCGCCTTGGCCTCCCAAAGTGCTGGTATTAAAGGCATGAGCTACCATGCCAGACCAGACATTTTAACTTTCAAAGGCAAAGTAGGCTGCCTCCTCTCCTGCTCCTCATACCATTTTCTAGTCTGTCATGTGCTCAGAAGGCCACTCAGCTTCTGTCTGTCACTTGAGTACAATATATATAGGCAGCTCTGAGAGAAGCAGGAGAAGCCTGATTTAAGTTGTGCACTCAACCTTGAGAGAGACACTTCTTTGTTTTCTCCTTTTGAAAACTGGGAGGTGCCGACGCTTTCTGCACAGTCTCCCACACTAGAGCAGAATCTATTGTACTGTGTCCGGAAAGTGCTTTGAAAACTCCAAAGTGATGATTCCAATGTGACAAGCGGAATACCTTCACGGGGTCCCACTGGGAGAGGTGGAGGTTGTGATGAAACGGGTTAGAACCCTGATGGATATTTCTGTCTCATTCTGTTAAACTTGGCTTTGGCAACTTTTAAAACCTTTCTCCTTGACTATAAAACTAGGTCCTAGGGAAGCCTATGAGGCAACCTGTCAAATAGTCACTGTAAAGTTTGGTGGAGTTAGGAAAGCTAAGAGATAGGAGCTTTTGTGATGCTTCTTGCCTAAAGATAGAGAAAACTGGAGCAGGGAGAAAGGGTGCATCCCTCTAAGTGGGGGAAATGAAATGGTACAGAGTTTCAATTTGCTCAGAAGCCTAAGGCTTATCCGTAGCCTCCTCCTCTTGACTGAACCTATTTCTAGAGTTAGTTTCTCAATGGATTGCTATTAGAGGTTTGGACAGGACAGGATAAAGCAGTTCTTTACAATGTAGTAGTTAACTGTGCCAATAAATGCCAGCAGTAGGCTCAGCTCAGTCACTGTGACAACCTCAAACACCCACACATATTTACAAATGTTCTCTAGGGAAGGAATTGGCAAACTTTTTTCTGTAAAGATCCAAGCAGTAAATATTTTGGGCTTCACTGGCCATACGGACTTTGCCGTAACCACTCAACTGTCTTATAGTGTGAAAGCAGACATAAACGTGTACACAAATGGATATGGCTGTGTGCCAATAAAACTTTATTTACAAAAACTGGTGGCAGGATAGAATTGGCCTGCAGGCTATACTTGAAAGCCCCCTTTTCTAGGGATTTGTGCCAACCATTGAAATTTCCTGTTCTAGAAGGAGAAAACTGGCCAGAGAAATGGGCTGGTTATCCTCTTAGGCACTGATATCAGAAAATGGTGGCTTCCTCATGAAGAGACTGTCTGAGTCCATCGTGCTGCTATAACTAAGTTCCCGAGATAGGGTAATTTTTAAAGAATAGAAGCAGGCTGGGCATGGTGGCTCAGGCCTGTAATTCCAGCACTTTGGGAGGCCAAGGTGGGCAGATTATTAGCGGTCAGGAGTTCGAGACCAGGCTGGGCCAACTAAAAATACTAAAAAAATTAGCTGGGTTTGGTGGCACACACTTGTAGTCTTAGCTCCTTGGGAGGCTGAGGCGGGAGAATCACTTGAACCTGGGAGGCAGAGGTTGCAGTGAGATGAGATCGCACTGCTGTACTTCAGCCTGTGTGACAGAGCAAGACTTAAGCATGGAAACACATCTCTCACAGTTCTAGTGGCTGAGAAGTCCAAGATCAAGGTATCAGCAGGTTTGGAGTCTGATGAGGGCCCCGTCTGCATTTCACAATGACACCTTGGTGCTTCATCCTCTGGAGGGGAAGAACGTTGTGTTCTCATATAGTGGAGGGGACAGAGGGGCAAAAAGGAGTAAACACCCTCAGTCAAGCTCTTTTATAATAATATTAATGCATTTGAGAGGGCAAGAGCCCTTCTGACCTACATACTTCCCACAAGCCATCACCTCCCAAGACTCTTGCCTTGGGGATGAAATTTCCACCACGTGAATTTGCAGGAATACATCCAGATTCTAGCAGAGATGTAAGAAGGCAGTGTCAGGATGGGAGATTTTATATTGATTCTCTGCTGTGTTAGGGATCTCGAGGGAAACAGAACCAATAGGAGATACTGAGTGTGTGAGTGTGTGTGTATGCGTGTGCATGCACATGCATTCCTGTTACAAAGAATTGGCTTACATGATTACAGAGGCTAAGAAGTCCTATGACCTTGACACCTGCAATCTGGAGAATCGTGAAAGCAGGTGGTATAATTCATTCCAAGTCCAAAGACTCGAACCAGGGAAGCTAATGTTATAAATCCCAGTTGCAGGGCACAGGAAGATGAACTGAGATGTTTCAGCTCAAGCAGGGTTGCAAGAAAGAAGGGGGTGAATTTCTCTTCCGTCTGCGTTTTGTCCAACGTAGGCCCTCCATGGATTGCATGATGCCACCCACATGGGGGAGGGCCATCCGCTTTGCTGAGTTCACTGATTCAAATACTCATTGCATCCCCAAAACACCCTCATGGAGACACCCAGAAGTAATGTCTAACCAAGTATCTTGGTCTTCCGTAGTCCAGTCAAGGTAAGATTAACTATCACGCCCCCTTTACTTAGATATTTTAAATTGTGGTACAGTTTACATGCAATAAACACACACGTACATATAATTTACTTACGATAACATACAGATCTCAAAGATACAGTTTAGTGAGCTTTGATAGAAATGTACCTGTGTAACCATCATTTCAATTTATATATAGGCTCTCTCTCTCCTCCCAGAAACTATCATCTTTGCTCCTTGCCAATCTAGTTTGTAGGAACTTGCAGTAACCATGTTTTGATTTCCATTTCTGTAGATTAATTGTGCCTGTTTCTTAAATTTATATATTAGGATTATATGGTATATATATAGATTTTTCCTTGTTTTGAGTATTTCATTAAATAAAAAGTGCATATCAATAATAATATAGGAAAAGAGGGATAGAAAAAAATCGCCCTCATCCCATTACCTGGATGTCACATCTGTTTTCATCACGGTAAATTCTCCTCCAGCTCTGACCCATTCATGCTCATATTTTAATATAATTGTTTTCAGACTTTACACACCATTTCCCCTGTTTTTTAAATTTAATGATACCCCACATGCATTTCCCTTGTTTCCATGGAATGACTTTAATGATTATTTAATGGTTGTCTGAAATTCCAGCCTGCTGATGTGCCAAAACTTAGAAAAACCTCCCCTGTCACGAAGAGGCAGTATAGTGTAGGTATATTCCCAAGAAGCTGGCTCCCTAGTGTGTAATTTGGCTCTGTGTCTTGGTTGCTCATTCACAAAGTAAGGACCTTAATGGGATTGCTGTGGCTTTCATGTTTGTGTCCCCTCCCCAAATTTATACATGGAAATCCTGCCCCCCAAGGCTAAGGTATTAAAAGGTAAGTGTATTCATCCATTCTCACTCTGCTATGAAGCCATACCTGAGACTGGGTATTTCATATATAAAAGAGGTTTAATTAGTTCATGGTTCTACAGGCTGTGCAGGAAGCATGGTGGCTTCTGCTTGGCTTCTAGAGAAGCCTCAGGAAACCTACAGTCATGGCAGAAGGTGAAGAGGAAGCAGGCATGTCTGACACGGCCAGAGCAGAAGCAGCAGAGAGACAGGGGAGGTGCTGCACACTTTGAAACAACCATGTTTCATGAGAACTCACTCACTGGACAGACCCAAGCTGGGATGGCACTAAACCATTCATGAGAATTCCATCCCCGTGATCCACTCACCTCCCACCCGGGGCCCACCTCCAGCACTGGGGATTATATTTCAACATGAGATTTGGGTGAGGACGCAGATCCAAACCATATCAGTAAGGCCTTTGGGAGGTAATTAAATCATGAGGATGCAACCCTTATGAATTGAATTAGTGCCCTTTTAGAAGAGGCCCCAGAGAGCTGCCTTGCTTCTTTCTGCCATGTAAAGACATGGTGTGTCGACACTGTCTATGAACCAGGAGGCAAGTACTTACCTTACCAGACACTGAATCTGCTGGTGCCTTGATTTTGGATTTCCAGTTTCAGAACTTTGAGCAATAGATTTCTATTGTTTATAAGCCACCCAGTATATGGTATTGTGTCATAGCAGCCCAAATGGATGAAGACAGGGACCTACTTCATTGGGTTGGTTTTGGGATTAAATGAGCGCCTTTGTGTTAACCACCCAGAGCAATACCGAGTACATAACGAACACTATCCATGATGGCCATCATTATCAAACATCTGGGTTGCCATCCAGTGTTTTGTAGATGGTGGTGTCATGCATACATAAAGCTATGCAACTTTTAGTTTCCGTGGATTTACTTTCCTGGGATAGGTTCTCAGGAGGATTGTTACAGAGATGGAACATTCAATGGTCCTTGCTGTATGGTATCTCCTTCCCCTGTTCCCTTCTCAGTGAAGGCACTACCGCACTGGGATTGCAGAGTGTTCAAACTCAACTAAGGAACTGAAATGTTATGTGGCAGGACATTTACCAAAGAGCTGGGTAAAGACAAGCAAGGTAGAACTGGCTCAAGACTGTCCAGTTCTCAGCTTCTGCATCCCTTCCAGGGGGGCAGGAAATGAAGCTACCTTGTCTTCAAGACCCCACCACCATCCTTGATCATTCCATTTTCTCTACTACCTTTGGTATATTATCAGGGTCTCTGTATGGTGTCTGCAATTTCTCGAATGAAACTGCTTTTCTTCATTCCCACTGCCATTACCTTAGCCTGCATCACCTTAGCTGACATCACCTTGCTTCTGGATTACTGAAACCTCCCTCCAATTACATTTCCTGCCTTCATGCTTATCTCCTTCTCTTGCCATTTCTCCACTGGTCCAACAGAGCTTTCCTTTCAGTAGGCTCCTCGGATCATGCCATTCCCTGGACTGGTCCCACTGCCCTTTGAATGATCCAAAACCCTTAAGATGCTTTGCAAGGCCCTTGGTGTTTCAGACTATGCTCATATTGCTCAACCTCTGACCCCAGAAGATACCTGCCCTCACTGTAGTCTCTCTGGCCTTCGGATGAAGTATGCATGGTGTTTCTCACCTTTGGACTTCTCTACTCCTTCCTCTCTTCAGATTCCAGCTTGTCTCTTAGCTCTGGTGAAAATGCACCTCTGACCTCCGAAGTCCAGGATGGGTTCCCTTCCACCTGTCCCTTGATACATCCTTTCCTCTGTTGCTCATGCAGCACTTTGGTCACTGCTGCTTCATGGTGTGTCTCTACCACTAGGAGGGACCTTGTGTTAATGCAGAGTTGAAATAGTGATGACAGTGTAATGGAGTCCATGATAAGGAGACATGCAGCTGTAGGAGTTTAGTTAAGGTGGTGGCAAAAATAGTAAAAGAAAAATATTAGAGAGAGTTACAGAATATAGTCTTTTCTATATACAGAATATAGAAGGCCTAAAGGTTTTTTCTGCAGTTCTTGGCTGAAGTCTCTTTGTAGGAGCCAGAGAGATTAAGGTGCAAATACAAAGGAATGTAAGAAGTTTACCTAACCAACTTGTTTACTCATGTAGTTCTAAAATTAACCTTTGACCATTCCAGATAGGTCTCTCAGGAGGAGGTCAGCCAAGAATATTACCCACTAATAGTGTTTGCTTGCTTACCTGCACCCATGAGAGTGAGTCTGAAAAATAAAAAAATTAAAAAATAAATTTAAAAAAAATAGTGTTTGCTTTAGGCATCAGAACCTGTTCTTTAATCTTCAACTTCTAGTGGTGCTGACCCAAAGAGAGGCCAGCATGTCTAGGCCAGTGGCTGCTGTCTCTTTACAGGACTCTCCAAGGAATCTTTAATTGGCCATGGACACATAGCCTGCTTTTACACCGAAAATTTGTGTTTAAGTGAATGTATTCATCCATTGCTGAATCAAGGTCTGCATGATAGCTCCCCATAGATGGTTACCCTGGCATGCAGTATGTTGGGTTGTGGTTCTGCACTACCGTAGTGTAGGGAACAGAGCTTGGCCCCAGTGACTCCCTTACCCACCTGTTTGGAGCAGTGGGCTCTGTGGATGATTTCTTCACTTTTCCAAGATCTCTCCACCTGTCTTGCCCCTACAGTGAAGCTCATTCTCCTTAACATGCCCACTGCCTGCATCCCAAACCTGGACATCGTCCCTGACAGTGCCTCTCTCCTGCTCTCACCAGGCTGGTCGTACTCATTACAGGCATTTCACATTTGACTGGCTTCGTGTCAAACTCTTAATGAGATGACAGTGAGAAATTAGTGTTTGACCTCATCGGAGAGTGGTGGGAGGGAAGGAAAGTGGAGGAGATCAGAAAGGTAGAATGAGGTTCGGCACGGCAGCTCATGCCTATAATCCCAGCAATTTGGGAGGCCAAGGTGAGGGGATCACTTGAGGTCAGGAGTTCGAGACCAGCCTGGCCAACATGGTGAAACCTGTCTCTACTAAAAATGCCAAAATTAGCCGGGTATGGTAGCACATGTCTGTGATCTCAGATCCTTGGGAGGTTGAGTCTGGAGATTTGGTGGAACAGGAGGTGGAGGTTGCAGTGAGCCAAGATTGTGCCGCTGCATTCCAGCCTTGGCAATAGAGTGAGACTCTATCTCAACAACAACAACAACAACAAAACAACTGCAGAATGACACAGGAGGAACTTACAGTATTTCTTCTTTTTGTGAAGAAGACCTTGCAGGCCGGGCGTGATGGTTCACGCCTGTAATCCCAGCAATTTGGCAGGCCGAGGCAGGCAGACCACAAGGTCAAGAGGTAGAGACCATCGTGGCCAACATGGTGAAACCCCATCTCTACTAAAAGTACAAAAATTAGCTGAGCGTGGTGGCTCACACCTGTAATCCCAGCTACTCTGGAGGCTGAGGCAGTAGAATTGCTTGAACTAAGAGGCAGAGGCTGCAGTAAGCCAAGATCTCACCACTGCACTTCAGCCTGGGGAGACTCTATCTAAAAAATAAAAATTAAAAAAAAAGAAGAGGAAGAGGAAAAACAGAAGACCTTGTAATGACTACACAGGTCCCTTTCACTGGGAGAAAAGGGGACAGGTGAGCACACCAAGGGCGCTGTCCCAGACTGTGCTGCTCGGGGATCTGGTTGTCATAAGCCTCAGGGGTGTCCTTCAACACACACAGAAGCGCCTCACAGTGAATCAGACAAAAGAACAATGACATTTCCTGGCAGTGAGGTGAATAGAGACTTTGTGCCCTAGGAGATCCAAGGTAAGCCTCTCTACAAACTGGTCATGTGAATAATAAAGTCACTTTAGTTTGCAGTGAGCTTACCTCATGCTTAGCCATGAGGGGATGACACTGTATAAACCTGACCCCATCCTCAAGGACTGTGTGGTTTAGATGGATAGTATAGGATACCCCACAGACAGAACACATACAGGGATAAGTAAGTACATGTGAATGCTGAAGAAGAGGAATATGAATGAGAGCTGTGTAGAAAAGGTGACATAGAGCTGGATCTCAGAGAGGGGGTTTGGCAGCATGGAGGGAATGGGAAGGGGAGCCCAGGAGGGAGGGTGACACCACCAGCAAAGGGGTCAGGTAGCAGTGAGTTTGGAACAGTCGAGCCTCCACGAGGATCATTTCCCAAGGTGTTCTGGTAAAGAACACACATTGACAAGAGGTGGCAAACAAAGTGGAAAGGATCAATGCACTGGAATTGCAGGGTGTTCAAACTCAGCTAAGGAACTTAGATGTTATGTGACAGGTCGTTCACCAAAAAGCTGGGTAGACAAGAGAGGCAGCTGGGCTCCAGACTATTCAATTCTGAGCTTCTGCGTCCCTTCCAGTGGGTGGGGAAGGCAGGAAATGAAGCTACCTTGTTTACACCTATAGAATAGGAAAAAATGCTCATCATCACTGATTATTAGAGAAATGCAAATCAAAACCACATTGAGATACCACCTCATGCCAGTTAGAATGGCAATCATTAAAAAATCTG
>CAUYLG010013685.1:0-12905 GCA_963573385.1 Cacajao melanocephalus
AGCCGGGACTACAGGTGCATGCCACCATGCCCAGCTAATTTTTGTATTGTTAATAGAGATTGGGTTTCACCATGTTGGCCAGGATGGTCTCGATCTCTTGACCTCGTGATCCACCTGCCTCGGCCTCCCAAAGTGCTGGGAGTACAGGCATGAGCCACCATGCCCTGCTCGTATTACAATCTTATGTTAACAAGTATCTAGACAGTAATCTAATCATTCTCCCAAATCTGGGTAACTCATGTGGGGCCTGTTTCTGAATCCATGCAATGAGTGAGTTATTGGGTCCACAGTTACTGGCCAGTTGGGAATTCAACATGATAAAAAAATAATGTTGATGGATAGTCCATCATTCAGCCACCCACAGGCCGGGAAAACTCATGGTTGCCTTCTGCCTTTGGGAATGAGTCACCTGGCTACTTTCCTTTGCAATCTTCTGTTCTGAATCATTCAAACCTCTTATAACAAATAATGTAAATTACAGCTTCCACTTCTAAAGTGAGAGTGTTCAGGCTAGCCTTCTTCATCCTGTATTTCTTTTATTCACCAGGATTTTGATTTAAATATGCAAAAAAGCTCTCAGAACTTTTCTTAGGTACTTTTCAGGAACTGGGACAAAATCATTTTTCCAAGCATCCCCTACTAGAATGGTTGAGCTGACATTAAGCTAGCCCTATTGAAAAGGAAATAAATGAGCCTGTACAGTTTCACTTTATGCATCTTTATGGTGACTCTTGGAAACATCCAAGTAACTTGTGAAAACACTGAAGACCCCAGCTTAACTGTCTCACAATTGCCTAACTTTGGGGCATATAGGTTGTCCAAGTGTCTCAGAAATATATTGCAGACATAGGCAAAAAAATGGAGGCTTGGAACCAGATGAACAGGTATCTCACTAATCGTGACAACTGCTATACCCCCTTCCTCCAGCTTTCAGAGATGACCACCTCCACCTCCTGGGTAAGGCACTGTGCCTTACCATGGAGCCTCAGGGAGAGGTGAGGAGATGAAAAATCTGGATCCAATTCCACCTCACACTACCTGTTTCTCCTTAGATTCACTTAACCTCTATAAATCCTAGTGCCAGAGGTAAAATGCAGGGGGAAGAAATCAATGAGCTGTAAAGTACTGTATCGATGCAAAGTATCATTATTATTATTATCATCATAATTGGTTCCTTGTTTGTTCAGTGTTTTGTTGACTAGAACACTAAAATACAATTAAAGCAAAGTTCTTGGGTAAGAGCATGAGTGATGCAATATTCAAACAAGCCTTTAAACATATTCACAGCCATCTTTCTTTGGTGACACACTGCCTAGTGGATAGAAAGTCATCATTCTTGAGTGACGCTGTGTCTCATGCATGGGCACATGTGTGAGTGTATTTGTGCTCCATGCCTTTGGTGAACTAGAAGGAGAGACCATTTGACCCTCAACCCTGCCACTCTGGGAGAATTCCAGCACTTACACTTTGGAGATTTGTTCTGAGGCAGTAGCAAGACCACATTCCTGGATCTGGGGATCTAGTTATACCCCACCTGTCTGACTGCCCTGCGCATCCTTCCAGAATGCTTGAGTAAAACTTTGAAGTAAGGCGTGACAGTTGTCTGTAAGCTTAGAACTAGAGACTACACAGATTTTTGTTCTGATTCTTCTATTTACTAACTCTCAGGTCATGGGCACATTCTTAATCTCTCTGCCTCACTTTCTTTATCTAAAAGACAGGGCTATTAAAGTGCCTACCTACAGCTATTAAAGATTAAATGAGTTACATGCAAAGCAAGAGTTACATGTAAAGATGAAATACCTGTGAAACATGCAAACTAAGCACCCAGTGTTAGCAATTAGAAGTTTGTCCTGTGCTTTTCTGTGGGAAGGAATTATTTCTGAGCAATATGTCTCTAGGAAAACTCAGTCCCAGGAGAAAACAGGTGGTTGATTCTTATTTTCTCTCCAGAAACTTCACTGTTCTCCCACAGCACCCACAGCACCAGGACAAGGGACAAGACTTCTATACCTGGAGCTGGATTTGGCTCAATGATTTGGGTGGACCTCCAGTTGAATGTGAGGTGTGGGTATCTCTCAGGGCAGTTGGAGAAATGGAGGCTGGGAAATGAGAGGGGATGGCACAGCTGCTACAGGTGTAACTGTCCAGTAGAACTAGCCCGGAACATTATAACTGGATTTAAGTAAGCCCAAAGGAGTCCAAAGAGCATCTCCACCAACTAGCTTCTGGTGACTTTCAGCAAAAGACAACCAGCTCCATAGGGACAAAGCCAAGGGGAGGCTGTAATGAATGTGCATTAAGATGAGCTCAAGATGAGCTCAGATCTGTTCACCTCTGGCTAGAAAACAGTTCCATGTCCTTCATGAAGAGAAAGCTGGCATTTAAGGGCAAAGAATATGAACAGACACTTCTCAAAAGGAGACATTTATGCAGCCAACAAACATATGAAAAAAAGCTCATCATCACAGGTCATTAGAAAAATGCAAATCAAAACCACAATGAAATACCACCTCATGCCAGTTAGAATGGCAATCATTAAAATGTCAGGAAACAATGGATGCTGGAGAGGATGTGGAGAAATAGGAACACTTTTATACTGTTGGTGGGAGTGTAAATTAGTTCAACCATTGTGGAAGACAGAGTGGTGATTCCTCAAGGATCTAGAACTAGAAATACGATTTGCCCCAGCAATCCCATTACTGGGCATATACCCAAAGGATTACAAATCATTCTGTTATAAAGACACATGCACACATATGTTTATTGCGGCACTGTTCACAATAGCAAAAACTTGGAACCAATCCAAATGCCCATCGATAATAAACTGGATAAAGAAAATGTGGCACATATATATCATGGAATTCTATGCAGCCATAAAAAAGGATGTTCATGTCCTTTGCAGGGACATGGATGAAGCTGGAAACCATCATTCTCAGCAAACTAACACAAGAACAGAAAACCAAACACTGCATGTTCTCACTCATAAGTGGCTGCTGAACAATGAGAACACATGGACACAGGGAGGGGAACATCATACAGTGGGGCCTGTCTGGGGGTGGGGGGCTAGGGGAGAGATAGCATTAAGAGAAATACCTAATGAAGATGACGGGGTGATAGGTGCAGCCAACCACCATGGCATGTGTATACCTATGTAACAAGCCTGCATGTTCTGCACAAGGACCCAGAACTTAAAGTATAATTTTTAAAACTATAAAAAAATAAAATTAAAGAGGACGACTTGTGCCTGAGGAGCACACACAAAGGCTTCCATTTGCTGTTTACATGCCAAAGTCCAATCTTTGCCCAACTGTGTGTCATGCAGCCTCACTTGTTTAGTTAAGAGTGTGCTTTCTTACTATGATCACCAGACTGTCCGCGCAGGCCGAGCTGCTTTATAGATGTGCACCCTGTGCAGTCCCATGGGGCCCACATGTAGAAGGGTCCTGTGCTTGGTTTAATGCTCTCAGCTTTAAACCATTTTGGTGTTTTAGCAAGGGACCCCACTTCAATTTGCAGGGGGCCCTACAAATTATGCAGCTGGTCCTGGTGAAGGAAGCTGGACTCCATTGCTTACTGACTATGAAGGATTGGGCAAGTTATTTAACTTCTCTGGGCCTCGGTCTTCTCATAGATAAAATGAGGCTCATAACAGTAACCATCTTGTGCGGTTATGCAGGATCAAATGAGATGATGTTTATGGAGCACAATGCATGTTGATTAGTAAGAACTCAGTAAATGTTAGCCACAGTGATTGTTCTTTCCAAACCTATGGGTTAAACATCCCATCTAAATCAAGCATGGGGGCTCACACTCACAATCTCAGCACTTTGGGAGGCCAAGGTGGGAGAATCACTTGAGGCCAGGAGTTTGAGACCAGCCTGAACAGTATTGTGAGCCCTTATATCTAAACAATTTTTTTAAAAAATGAGCCTGGCGTAGCGGTGCACACCTGTAGTCCCAGCGACTTGGCTGGCTGTGGTGGGAGGACTGTTTGAGCCAGGAGTTTGAGGTTATGGTAAACTATGATCACACCACTGCATTTCAGCCTAGGCAACGAAGCAATACCCCTTCTCTGAAAAATGAAAATAAAAAATAAACATACAATCCAAGTGCTGGGTTAGTACCAACAGGTACCTTGATACCCTGATAGGGACAACCCTTAAATGAGGCTGCTAGGCAAGTGACACAGTGACTGGCTACCACCTGGGTCCTGACCAGAGGCTCTCTCTCTGATCTGAGTAGAGTCAGGTGGCTCAATCTGAAAATGCCTCACAGACTAAACTCTAATCGCATTTCACAGGTATTGGTAAGAGCCTGATCCCTTGCTGCCCTTCTACAAATGACAGCTTGTGAAAAAGCATCTGCACATAGAAGCGAGCATCATTCATCCAGCTTAGAAAAGCTAGTTACTGGGGACCCGCCAGCAGAGTCAATAATCAAAGGCAGGTCGGATTTTCTCACACTGAATTAGTGACCAAGAAGGGATCAGGGTACAGTGCATCCCTGACATTGACTAAGCAGAGTCTGCTCTTCCTTCTGGTGTGGCTCCTGGTCTGGAGAAGTGCCTGAAGGTATTCCCTTTGTTCTACACTAGCAAATCTTTCCATATATCTCAGCACAAAAAAACATTCTTCAAAAAGACATGCTTTGATATCCTCAGATAAAAGGGATCTCTGATACTAAGGAGTAGCGTGGCTTTTCAGAAAAGATTCTATTATTCCCAAGGTGTCTCTATACACATTCTACCTAATAAACACATATTTTACGTCTGAAAAGTATATAACCTTAAGCTGCTCATGAGAGTCTATCTGGAAAGAAATTTGGCAAACCTTTAAAAAGGTCATGCCTTTGACAGAGCAATCCATTGGTAATCTTTCCAAGGAAACAACCAAAGATGAAGACCACACTTCACAATGTAACACCATGGTGTTACACTAATTCAAAAGTAGAAACAGCTTAAGCTTCTAGCAATATGTGATCATAGAGTGAATAATGGATCAAATAGAAACCATCAAAGAATATGTTTGCAAGGAACCTTCATAATATGCAAAAATGTGTGCAATATTATGTTGCAAATTTTAAGATCGAAAGGAAACAGGTCAATATTTGTGTATTTCACAATTAATGAAAACACAGCTCATCAGCTCTCACGGTTCCTCTTTCCTGACTCCTAACTAGTGGAAAATTGCTTAGGAAGAACTGGATGAATTGCTGGGCTCTGAGTTTTCTTATAAACCTTGTGATCACATGCAACAAATGAATTTTACCACCAGGTAACTAGGAAAACAATTATTTCTGCATCTCATTATTCCTACGTACATTATATTAAGACTTTCTTTGGAATTCTTTAGCTGTATCTTCATAAAGATCCTCCACTCTTTTCATTGTGTTCAGCAGATTTTTAACCCGGGAAAAGGTGTCATGCATTGTAGGAAGATTATTGTAAACCAATTAAAATTGGCCGGGCGTGGTGGCTTACGCCTATAATCCCAGCACTTTGGGAGGCCGAGGCGGGTGGATCACAAGGTCAAGAGATCAAGACCATCCTGGTCAACATGGTGAAACCCCGTCTCTACTAAAAATACAAAAAATTAGCTGGGCATGGTGGTGCATGCCTGTAGTCCCAGCTACTCGGGAGGCTGAGGCAGGAGAATTGCTTGAACCCAGGAGGCGGAGGTTGCGGTGAGCCGAGATCGCGCCATTGCACTCCAGCCTGGGTAACAAGAGCGAAACTCCGTCTCAAAAAAAAGAAAGAAAGAAAGAAATATATGGAAAATCCTATTAGTCTTGAGTGCCAGAACCTACCAAAAGGAATCTTTGCCACCTAAACAAATAAATTAATGATAACCTAAGATGGACAATAGTATTAGTTATACTGGCTTGAAAATGACAAAAAAAAAGCCAGTTTATGAATTTAGAAAAGAAGATAAAGGAGATTAGCCATATAGCAACCACTCAGATAATGTGTTTTCTCTGTTTACTTAAAAAGCATATTTGAGAGAAAACCTTCCCTTATAGAACTCTTAATAATATACATAGATTCTCTTTTCCTGGGATGTAGAGTTTAATCCTCCTCTACCCACCCCCTCTCGCCATGAACTTGGTAACTTACTTCCAAACAGTAGAATATGGAAAAGTAGAAATAACTTTACAATGGAGAAGAAACCAGGCAGGCACCAAGTTAACTAAAAGTATAACATCACCAGTGATAATATTGATATCATGTCTCCTGTGATATGATGTCATGAAATGGACACTTTGTCTCTCTGGTATTCTTCCCAAAACCCATAACTTCAGTCTAATAGGGAGAATACTTCAGTCAAATCTTAAAAGACATTCTACAGTATACCAGATGAGCCCTGTTCAAAAGTATCAAGGTCATGAAGAACAAGAAGAAACTGGGAGATAGTCATAGACTAGAGGAGACCAAAAAGACACAATGACCAAATGCAGTGGGAGATTCTGCATTGGATCCTGAAACAGAAAAAATGATATGAGTGGAAAAACTGGTGAAATCTGAATCAAGTCTGTAGTTTTTTTTTAACAGTGTTGTATCAATGTTTATTTAAATGTTTAGATAAATGTATCATGGGTACAGAAGAGTTATCATTAGGAGAAGTTGTGTGTCAGACACTTAGAAAACTTTCAGATACATAGGTAACTTTTGTAAGTAAAAGAATAAATTAATGGGTCATTTTTATGTTTGTATTTTATTTAAGGCTACTTTTCTAAAGAGACAAAATTATGACTTGTACAAAAACGTAAAATGAGTATGTGTAAAACATTGCGTTAGATCGTTAACTGATGAAGGAATTGGTAAGATGTTAGTTACAGTTGATTCAAAGAAGAATCTGAAGAACTGACACGTATATAACAATCCAGAATGCTGATATGAATTTTATAACAGATATAGTACTGATCACTATCTGCAGGGCAGGAATCTATTGCATTCCATGGGAAAATCTTACTGGCATCTAGTGACAAGAATAATTTGTGTCACCATCAGCCCTCCATAAATTGACTTCTAAACATACAGAGTTGCAAAATAGCCCAACCAAAGTCCAAGGTACAGATCTTTAGATATTCAGACAACTCCTAAAGTTTTCCTTACGGAATTAAAGGAAAAAGTACATTCTCAGATTAAGTAAAACAAAGAACTTCTTGCCAGCAAATCTGCTCTTAAAGAATTACAGAAAGACGTTCTCTAAAATGAAAGGAAATTATAACAAATGAAGTCTTGGCATTTCAGAAAAAAAAGGAAATAGTAGAATGGGTGAAAATTGGAGTGAAATAATAGACTATTCTACTTATCATGAGTTTGAAGCAAAAATTTTAACACCATCTGATGTGGTTCTCAATATATATAGAGAAAATACTTAAGACAGTTATATTTTAAAAGAAGAAAGAGCTAAGTGGGAGTAAAAGTTCTTCTACACATCACCTGAAGTCAATTCCAGTAGATTGCAATGTTAATGCATATTGTAACGCCTAGAAAAACCACTAAAATCCTATACAAAGTGATATGTTAAGAAAATACTATAGAGGGGATCCCAAGATGGCCAAATAAGAGGCAGCTCCAGAAAGCAGCTCCCAGCGAGAGAGACACAAGCTGAGTGGTCTTCACAATTCCAAATGAAGTACCAGGTTCATTTTGTGGGTCTGGTTGGACAGGGCAAGTTGAGGCAAGGCAGGGCACTGCCCCACCAGGAGGTGCATGCAACCAACTGGAGGACTAGGGGATCTCCCACTCTGGGACTTCGTTTTTAAATAATTTTCCCCAGGTCAAAGAAGAAGTTGCAAAGAAAAAATTTTAAAATACAAAGAACTAAACAAAATGAAAATAAAATATGAAAATGAGTGAGATTCTAAAGCAAAGAGAAAGCATATCTACTGTCCATTTTTAAAGATCGAGCTTCCTTAAGCTCACGGTTTCTCTCTTGGGACACAATCCACTGTGTATACAGGTGTCTCCTGAACTTCTTTGGGATTACATTGTAGAAACTGCGGCTTAGGGAACTGACTCAATAAAATATTGGTTCTTTCACTATTGCTTTGCTGTGAGTAATCTAGTCTTTTTCTCTGGCCAAAAAAAAAGTGACATGTAGTTAAAGCAGTGTTGAGAATAAAATTTATAGCATTAAATTATTTAGTTAGGAAACATTAAAAGTCCAAAATCAATAAATGAGCTTAGACACAAAAGTCATCAACAAAATATTAACAAATAGTATGCATCAAAGTTTAAAAAAGAGTGTCATATCATAACTAAATGGAAGTTACTATTGAAGGTTGGCTCAACATTTAAAAGTCAATTAGTACCATATCAACAAATTAAAGAAGAAAAAAATCATATGATTATGTTGATTGATGTAGAAACATCTGACAACATCCAGCATCCATTCATGATAAAAGCTATCAGAAAACTGGGAATAGAGGATAAGTTCCACGTCTTAATAAATTGTATCTACAGAAAACTACTACAGTTAATAGCATTATTTTAATAATGGAAGTCTAAATTTTTCCACCCTATGATTGGTAATGAGGGAAGGATGCCCAAATTCACTGCTCTTTTTTAGCATAGTTCTGGAAGTTCCAGACACTACAATAGAGCAAGGAAAAGCAATAAAGCATGCATATTGAAAAGTATAAAATAAAATTATTTCTATTTGCAGATGGCATGACTGTATACATAGAAAATATCAAAGATTCTACAAAAACAAAAGCAAAAATAACCAGAAATGCTCACAGAACTGAGAAGTTAACAAGATCCCAAAATGTAAGATCAACACACCAAAGCTAGTCACATTTTTATATATAGACACTCCTCATCTTATGATGGGGTTACATTTAGATAAACCCATCATGAAGTCAAAACATCATAAGGCAAGCCATCATAAGTTAGGGATTGTGTATGTTGCAAATGAAGGTGTGAAAAAATGAAATAAAAAACACAACAGCATTTATAGTTGCTTACCCAAAAATGAAATACATAGGAATAAATCTAACAAACATGTAAGGGATATGTATGTAGACAATTATAAAATACTGATGAAAGACATTAAAAAAGATGTAAATAATTGAATTATATGGCATGTTTATAGATTAGAAGAATCAGTATAGCAAATATGTCATTTCTCTTCAAATCAATCTAAAGGTTTAATTTAATTTCTATCAAAATCTTACCAAGGATTTTTGTACACATTGACAAGCATGCTCTAAAATCTGTAAGAAAAGTCACAGGCCATAGGATAACTAAAACGGTCTTTAAAAAGAGGAAAATAAAGTTGGAGTAACCTCTCTACCCAATACTATGGCTAACAATGTAGCAACAATGTAGTATGACTATCAATACAGTATGGTGTTGGTGGAGGGATAGACTCAAAGACCAAATGAAACAGAATAGAGAACCCAAAAACAGACCCATGCAAATGTGCCCAAATGATTTTTGACAAAGTTGCAAAAGTGATTCAATGGAGAAAGCTAGCCTTTTCAACAAATGGTGCTGCAGCAATTAAACATCCCTCGGGTGGAAAAAAAAAAAAAGAACTTCAACCTCAATCTCACACCTTATAAAAACTTAATTCAAAATAGATCGTGGACTTAAACGTAAAACATAAAACTATAAAAATGTAGGGAAAATTGGGAAATCTTCAGGCTCTAGGGCTAGAATTGGCATTGAAAGCCTGATCCAAACAAAAATAATCAATTGGACCCCATCAAAATTTAAAACTTTTGCACTGGAAAAGACCTGTGAAGAGGATGAAAAGACAAGGTACAGACTGATAGAAAATATTTTCGAGCCATATAGCCAAAAGATGGATGTCTAGAATATATAAAGAACTCTCAAAACTGCAAGGTAAAACAAGAAGTAAACAATCCAATTAGTAAATGGACAAGACACATCAAGAAACATTTCACCAAAGATACAGATGGCAAATAGGCACATGAAAAGAATATCAAGAACATTAGCTATTAGAGAAATGCAAATTAAAATTGTGGGATATCCCTACACATCTATCAGAATGGCTGAAACAAACAAAATAGTAGTTACAACACCAGATGCTAGCAAGGATGCAGAGAGACTGGATCATTCACGCATTGCTGGTGGAAATGTAAAATGGTACAGCCACTTTAGCAAACCATTTATCAGTTTCCTATAAGACTAAACGTGCAGCTACATATAACCCAGCAATTGCACTCTTGGACATTTATCTTACAACCTGTACAAATATGTTTATACCGGCATTATTCATTATAGCGAAAAACTGGAAAGAACCCAGATGGTCAGCAATGAATGGTTGCACAAACTATGATACATCTATACCAGGCAATACTAGTTAGCAATAAAATGGAATGAAATATTTATACATGCAACAACTTAGGTGAATCTACACAGAATTATGATGAGTAAAAACAGCTCATCTTAAAAGGTTACATGCTGCATGATTCCATTTACACAGCAGTCTTGAAGTGGCAGAATTCAAGAATGAAGAACAGATTGGTGGCTGCAAGGAGTCCGGGACAACAAGGGAAAGAGAAAGAGATGGATGTAACTCTAAAAGGGCAACACAAGAGGTGTCCTTATAATGTTGAAAACGTTATTTATCTTGATCATGTCGGTGACAATATCCTGGTTATGTTATCGTACTGTATGTTTGCAAGATTTTACCTTTAGGGAAATGGGGTTGGGGTACACTGGTTCTCTCTGTATCATTTCTCACAACTGCATGTGAATATACAATTATCTCAAAACTAAAAGTGTAATTTCAAAATACAAAGCAATTCAGAAATTTTAAGACTTCAATAGTCACTGATCTCATTCGTTATTTTGCTGTTGAGAAAACAGGCACAAAAAACTGAAGTGCGTTGTGCAATAAAAATTATTTCTTCTACCTTTCATACTTCACTTTCATACTTTACCTGTCTTTTTCTTTTCTCCATCATTCAATTAAGAGTTTCTGTAATATAGAAACTATGTCTTGTATTCTTTTAACTCCCATATTACTTGAAGCCATGTTGAACATACATTAACATTGTAAACCTTGTTGTCTGAGTAAATGAGAAAGATAGAGATCTATGTCTATATGCAAATGTTATATTAACATGTTTTAGTCTGATATAACTTTCCACGTAGAAAGTACAAAAGAAGATCTATTCAAATTATCAGACTTAATTAAGATAGTTAAAAGAAAGGTGATAATTTAGGGGGCCTTATTTGATGGTTTTTAATTTTACCTATTTTCTTCTAGGTTACCATTTTTATGATTTAGAGATGAAAATCTGCAAAAAGTTATGCAATAAAAATTATTTCTCCTATCTCTATGCACTGCCCAATCAATTTTCCTACTCACCGCCAATCAGTATTGTCAGCTATTTGTATATCCTTCAGGAAATATTTATTGATTTCAAGGAAATATGCATACGTTTATGTGTATATATACATGTGTGTGTTTTCTTCATATATATGCATTTTTATATTAATGGTAGCATGCTATACACACTTTTTTATGAATCATACTTCTCTCTGAAAAATACATCTTGGACATTTTCTTGTATCGGTACATAAAGAATGTATTTGTTTCCTACGACTGCCATAGTGAAATACCGCAAACTGGATGACTTAACCAAAAGAAGTCTGTGGTCTCACAGTTCTGGAGGATAGAAGTCTGAGATCAAGGTGTCAGTAGGATTGGTTCCTTCTGAGGGCTCTGAAGGAGGATCTGTTCCATGCCATTCCCCTGGTTTCTGATGGTTTGTTGGCAACCTTTGGTGCTCCTTGTCCTGTAGATGTCTGCCTTCATTTTCACATGGCGTGTGCCCTGTGTACGTGTCTGTCTCCAACTTCCCCTTTTAAGGACAGAGTCATATTGGATTCAGGCCCGACCAAATGCCCTCATTTTAACTTGATTATCTCTGTAATGACCCTTTCTCCAAATAGGGTCACATTCTGAGCTACCAGGGGTTAGGACTTCAACATTTAAATTTGGAGAAAAGTTGGACAGAATTTAATTCATAACAAAGAACTTAACCATAGTTTAGTGGCTACATATTGTTCCACTTTGTGGATGTATTGTAATCTATTTAAGCAGTGCTCTGGACATTTTATTGGTTTTCACTTTCTTTTTTTTTGTCTTAATATTAGTATCTGTTTCATAAAATAGATTTATACTATTTTAGGCTTATCAAGATTTTATTTAAATCTTGGAATTTAAATTCCCTATAAATATCAAGTGACCCGAAGGCAAGATATATTAAGGAAGGGAGACCTTTAAAGTTCGTATGAGATAATTAATTGCAAGTAGTTCAGGAATGCATGAAAAATAATAAATGTCTGCATTAATGATAAGGGAGGGGGCTTGCCTTATCCAATATTAAACTTGCTGTAAAGCTACTGTACTCCAAATGGTATAGTATTATCATAAAATGAGACAAATAGATCACTGAGGAAAAATTGAGAGTCCAAAAGCGGATCAGATTGTTTTTGGAGGTCAGGCGTGGTGGCTCACTCTGGGAGTCTGAGGTGGGTGGATTACCTGAGGTCAGGAGTTCAAGATCAGCCTGGTCATAATGAAACCCCATCTCTACTAAAAATGCAAATATTAGCTGGGCATGGTAGCTGGCTCCTGTAATCTCAGCTACTCCGGAGGCTGAAGCAGGAGAACTGCTTGAACCCAGGAGGTGGAGGTTGCAATGAGCCGACATCACACCATTGTACTCCAGCCTGGGCAACAAGAGTGAAACTCCATCTAAAAAATAAATAAATAAGGCGGAGAGATCCAAAATGGCTGATTAACAACAGCCCAGGATTGTAGCTCCCAGTGAAAGCACAGAGAGCGAGTGGGCGCCGCAATTTCAGACGAATTTCTGTGGCCCACAAACTGGGAGATTCCCGGCGGAGGAGCCAC
>CAUYLG010013687.1:0-95560 GCA_963573385.1 Cacajao melanocephalus
ACCCTCTGTAATGGCGGGTTGCCTCGGCAACAGCAGGTTGCCTTGGTAATGGCAAGCTGCCTCAGCAATGGTGGACTGCCTCGGTAATGGCAGATGCCCCTTCCCCACAAAGCTGGACCATCCCGGGTTCAGCTATGCTTGCTGTGAAACTCTCAACCCTGAGCATTTCCAATTGCTGTTTTTCTTTTTGTAGGGGTGGGACCAGCTGAGCCTGATCACCTGGCTCCCTGCCTCAGAGCCTTTTTTGTTTAGTTGAACGATTGACTCTCTCCCAGGTTTTCCAGTCGCCTGATGAAAAGGCACCAGGATCTGCGTCGTTTCCCGTGCAGCGACCCACTGCGCCGGCTGAAACAGCGGCGCTGATATTCGTGGCGCTGATATTCGTGGCGCTTTTTTGCCCGGGAATCTCCTGGTCTGGCTCCCTGTTTCAGACCCCTTTTTAATCGGATGAATTTGCGATTCTGCCTTCCTGAAGCTCCACTTGCCAGCTAGAAGGGAGACCCAGACTAGTTTATTTTGTATGGAGAACTGCCACGCCAGGGCGCCGGCAAAACTGCCGCGCTGGCCAAAAGAGCCGCGCTGGCAACCCGTAGGGCTCCTCCGCCTGGGAATCTCCTAGTCTGTGGGCAATAAAAATCCATCTGGAAATACGGCGTCCACTCACCCTCTGCGCTTTCACTGGGAGCTGCAATCCTGAGCTGTTCCTAATCGGCCATCTTGGTTCGCACCCCTCAACTGATTTTTGATAAAGGTTTTGAAATAATTCAGTAGGGAAAGAATAGTTATTAAAAGAAATAGTGCTGGGACAACATGAAATAATCTGGACCTCTTCCTCATGCCATACTTAGATATTAAAGTGAATCAAAGATCTAAATATAAGAGCTAAAACCATAAAATGTTTAGAAATATAGGAGTAAATGTTTATTACCTTGAGTTTGGCAAAACATTCTTAGATATAACACAATGTCCTTGAATTTGTCGAAGCATTCTTAGGTATAACAAGCTACCAAAGGAAAAAAAAGTAAATTTGACATCATCATAATCATAAATTTTTATATACTTTGAAGACAGTGAAAGGAAAGTTCACTCAAAGAATGGGAGAAAATTTTTAAAAATCATATACTTGTAATTTACTTGTATGTGTAAAGAACGTTTTACAAGTCAATAGTAAAAAGACATTGCATTTAAAATATGGGCAAAGGATCTGAATAGACTTTTCTCAAAAGAAGATTTACAAATGGCCAAATAGAAACATGTAAAGATGCTCAATATCATTAGCTATTAAGGAAATGCAAGTCAAAACCACAATGCTGACTACTTCATACCCACTAGGATACCTTTGATCAAAAAGATAACAAATGTGATGATGTGGAGAGATTGAAACCTTCTTACAATGTTGATCCACACAAAATTTGTACATGATGTTTGTGGCATAATTATTCCTAATAGTCCAAAGATAAAAACGTCCCAAATATTTGTTGAATGGATATTAAATTTGGAGGAGTCATACAATTAATTATTATTATTTGACAATAAAAAGGAATCAATTACTGACATGCAAGAGATCTTTTAAATGTTTGTGGAAAGTGTGAATTATGAAATACTATGCCTGAGTTTCACACAACAAAATAAACCCTTACTAACTTGTTATAACATGTATGAACAGGCTCTAGTTTGAGGTGCTATGATGGATAAGACATCCATTTGAAAAGAGCAGCATAAATTCTGCCCAAATTGAAGCAAGAACTAACATCAAATTTATGGTGAAGTTTGGGTGGTAAAATGGTGAAAATCACTGATGCTTTACAAAAAGTGTATAAGGACAGTGCCCCAAAATATCAGCAGTTTACAAATGAATATCTCATTTTATGAAGGGATGAGGTGGTGTTGTGAAGCCTACAGCAGCAGACTATCCACATCAGTTTGCAAGGAAAACATTTACCTTCTTTATGCCCTAATGAAATAGGATTAACAACAGTAGAAACTGGTGAATACCATAGATAATCTCAACTGGTTCATCTTATACAATTCTGACTGAAAAAGTTGAGCAAACTTTCCACTTGATGGGTGCCAAAACTGTTGCTCCCCCATCAGCTGCAGACCAGAGCAAAGCTTTCAGTGGAAATTTCAAACGAGTGGGCTCAAGATCTCAAAGCATTTATTTGAAGAATTGTAACAGGAGATGAAATGTGTATTTATTAGTGTGATCCTAAACACAAAGAACAATCAAAACCATGGCTACCAAGAGGTAAAAGTGGTCCAGCAAAGCAAAAGCAGACTGGAGAGCAAAGTTCACGGTAACGGTTTTTTTGTTTTTTGTTGGATATTTGAGGGATTTTGCTTGTGGACTTTCTGGAGGGCCAAAGAATGATAACATCTGCTTATTATTAGAGCATTTTGGGAAAATCAGCCAAAGCTTTAGCAGGAAAAAAATGTTCAGGACAGCAAATTTTTCTCCACCAAGACAGTGCTCCTGCTCATTCCTCCAATCAAGGGCAGTTTTATGAGCGTTTCCATGAAGCACCATTAGGCATCCAGCTTACAGTCCAGATTCAGCTTTTTCTGACTTATTTTTCTTGACTAATCTTAAACTATCTTTGAAGGTCAGTATATTAGTCCATTTTCACACTGTGGATAAAGACATATCTGAGACTGGGCGATTTACAAAAGAAAGAGGTTTAATTGGACTTTAAATTCCATGTGGCTGGGGAAGCCTCACAATTATGGTAGAAGGCAAAGAGGAGCAAGTCCCGTCTTACATGGATGGCAGCAGGCAAAGAGAGAATGAGAGCCAAGTGAACTATCAAACTATTAGATTTTGTGACACTTATTCAATATCATGAGAACAGCATGGGGAAACCTGTCCCAATGATTCAGTCACCTCCAACCGATCCCTCCCACAACACGTGGGAATTCAAGATGAGATTTGGGTGGGGACACAGCCAAACCATGTCATCTCGCTCCTGGTCTCTCCGAAATCTCATGTGACTCGTATTTCAAAACCAATCATGCCTTCCCAACAGTCTCCTAAAGTCTTAACTCATTTCAGCATTAACTGAAAAGTCCACAGTCTCAAGTCTCGTCTAAGACAAGGCAAGTCCTTTCTGCCTATGAGCTTGTAAAATCAAAAGCAAGTTTGTTACTTCCTAGATACAATGAGGGTATAAGCATTGGGTAAATACAGCCATTCCAAATGGGAGAAATTGGCCAAAACAAAGGGGCAATTCTGAAATCTAGTGGGGCAGTCAAATTTTAAAGCTCCAAAATGATTTCCTTTTACTCTATGTCTTACATCCAGGTCACACTGATGCAAGAGATGGATTCCCATGGTCTTGGGCAGCTTCAGCACTGTGTTTCCAGGGTACGGCCTCCCTCCTGGCTGCTTTCACAGGGTGGAATTGAGTATCTGCCGATTTTCCTGGTGGATAGTGCAAGCTGTCCATGGATCTATCATTCTAGGGTCTGGAGGATGGTGGCCCTCTTCTCACAGCCCCACCAGGCAGTACCCCAGCAGGGATTCTGTGTAGAAGCTCCAACCGCCCATTTCCCTTTCACATTGCCTTAGCAGAGGTTCTCCATCAGGGCCTCACCCCTGCAGCAAACTTCTGCCTGGGCATCCAGGCATTTCCATGCATCCTGTGAAATCTAGATGGAGGTTCACAGACCTCAGTTCTTGACTTCTGTGCACCTATAGGCTCATCACCATGTGGAAGCCTTCACCCTCAGAAGCTACAGCCTGAGCTGTATCTTGACCTCTTAGTCATGGCTGGAGCAGCTAGGATGCAGGACACCAAGTCCCTAGACTACACACACCACGGGGACCCTAGGCCCAGCCCAGGAAACCATTTTTTTCTCCCAGGTCTCTAGAATTGTGATGGGAGGGGCTTCTGTGAAGACCTCTGTCATTTCCTGGAGACATTTTCCTCATTTTCTTGAGGATTAACATTCGTTTGGTTCCTTATTACTTAGGCAAATTTCCGCAGCTGTCTTGAATTTCTCCTCAGAAAATGGGATTTTCTTTTCAGGCTGCAAATTTTCCAAACTTTCATGTTCTGTTTCCCCTTTACAACTGAATGCCTTTAACAGCATCCAGGTCACCTCTTGAATGCCTTGCTGCTTAGAAATATCTTCCGTCAGATACCCTAAATATTCTTTCTCAAGTTCAAAGTTCCACAAATTTCTAGGGCAGGGGCAAAATACCGCCAATCTCTTTGCTAAAATGTTAATAGTCACCTTTACTACAGTTCTCAAGAAATTCCTCATCTCCATCTGAGACCACCTCAGCCTGGATTTCATTGTCCATTTAATTATCAGCATTTTGGCTAAAGCCATTCAACAAATCTCTAGGGAGTTCCAAGCTTTCTCACATTTTCCTGTCTTCTTCTGAGCCCTGCAAACTGTTCCAACCTCTGCCTATTACTCACTTCCAAAGTTGCTTTCACATTTTTGGGATCTTTTCAGCAGTGTCCCACTCTACTGTTACCAGCTTACTGTATTAGTCCATTTTTATGCTGCTGATAAAGACATACTTGAGACTGGGCAAAAGAAAGTGGTTTAATTAGACTTACAGTAACATGTTTCTGGGGAAACCTCACAATTATGGCAGAAGGCAAGGAGGAGCAAGTCCTGTGTTACATGGATGGCAGCAGGCAAAGAGAGAATGAGGACTAAGCAAAACGAGTTTCCCCTTATCAAACCATCAGATTTTGTGAGACTTACTATCACAAGAGCAGCATGGGAAAAACCTGCCCCCATGATTCAGTGACCTCCCACTGGCTGCCTCCTACAACACCCGGGAATTCAAGATGAGATTTGGGTGGGGGCACAGCCAAACCATATCAGTCAAATCACTTTTGTTTTGTTTTTAATGTATAAAAAAAGACTGCACTATCATGGCTAAATTCCTAGGACTCTCAGTTCTTTGGGGATAAAGTAATAAGTGGCTGGTATCATCATTTACAAGTGTCTTGACCTTGATGGAGAAAATAAAGTTTTAAATTACATTTTCCATGAACTTGTTGAAGTCCCTTCATATGAACTTGAAAAAACATGTTGAAGAAGCCAGTCAAAATACCACCTGTTGTATAATTTCACTTATTTGTGATATCTAGAATAGACAAATCTATAGAAACGATAGATTTATGGTTGCCTAGGGCTGGAAGCAGTGGATGAGTAGGGTCAGGATAGAGGCATGGCTGCTAAAGGACAGGGTTTGTTTTGGGGTGATGAAAGTGTTCTGAAATTAGATTGTGTTGATGGTTGTACAGCTATGAATATACTAAAAACTGTTGAATGGTATAATTTCAATGAATAGATTTTATGGTATGTGAGTTATATCTCAATAAAATTATTAAGAAATGATCAATAACCCTTGCCCTTTAAACGTCTGTCTCATATGGGAGGCAAATGTATAAAGCAGTCAATAAATTGATAATGTGATAAGTGCAGTAGTTTAAAGATATGGTGAAACTTGGAGGTTGACTAGTTTTTTACCTGTCAGACTGGGGAAGGGATCTCTCTAGAGGGAATTGTCCTTCCTGACTATTTAAATGTTGTTCTAGGGGATAGAACTTTCAAGGATTTACAAATGATTCTGTTTGAGTAGAAATAGAGTTGTGTGCCTAATACTCAGTGCTTAGTAGACTCTCAAATTGTAGTTGTCATGGTGAGACAACAATACTAACGATTTTGATGATTAAAATGGTGTAGTCTGAGGAAGTAATTGTTTCTTCAGCATTTTCTAAAATATATTCTAAAGGCTTTCCTTCAGATGCTTCTTGATAAAAAGGTGTTCAAGTTAAACAAATGAGGAATATGGTATTATTTGTACTTAACAGTGTATGTATCATATTAAAGGCTCCAAATAGTTTTACAGTAAATAAACTAATTTTGTTCAACTCAGGGTTTCCCAGATTTAGTTCATCCGGTATCCATTTGATTTGACGATACCTATTACCATGTTTGGCAGTTATCCTTCTCTGAAACACATTTTAGTATATGCTGTTCACATTTCTTCCTTTTTACTAGCTATGGTGATGCGAGTATGATATACCTAAGATTTACTTATTTTCCTTTTTAGATGATTTACTTTGTAGAACAGTACTTTCAGTTATAATGTTCATGTCTCTCTTTCATAAAACTCAACATGGCACTGTATTGAATATAGGAAAAAGTTACATTTCCTGATGAATTGTTGTGCTTTATTAGGTTAAACAATAGGAACCTTATAGCCAATATATTCATTAAGTCTTATGAATAATTTTGAGTAGGATGAAGTTCATAATAAATATTTGTATTCAGTTTGTCAGGTTATCTGAAATAAGTTTCTTTCAGAAATTATCACACGTTTTTCTTAGTTATCTAACATTTTAGTTTAGTTGAATAGTTATGGTTTTTGTTTTCTATGTGCCTCTGCTGTAGTTTACTTTAGACTCTTGCAAGTAGGTATACTATGCACTTGTATAATTGCTTACAATCAGAATAAAAATTCATGTCAGTTGACTTATATAATAATGTCATGATTATGTTTTGTGGATTGTATTTTAAATGACCTCCAATTTACCCAAATCATTCCTCCAAAAGCACAATAGAAACTCCTTAAAATATATTTTTATGGAAGATTATGGCTTTTGTTGTTTTTAATCTATTTAGGCAGATCTGTAAATCATGTATTTAGATGCTAAGCAGTGAAAAAATATTTAATACTCACGTTTGATGGTATTTTTACCTTTTGGAGGATTTGCCATTAATTGCAATATCACACACACACATGCACACACACATACACACCTTTTTATTTCTAAAAGTGTGAATTGTAGTTACAAGATATAAATTATTTGGGTCTCTGAGTCTGTCATGTGTCACAGCAGCAGGAGTATGATTGCATATATGTATTCCAGATAAAGGAAAGAACTGTTTTTTTCCAGTGATGTGTTTACCTTAATGATTTCATTCATTTTTAAGTCTGAAAGTCAAGGCTTTTGATTCTATGGAAAGAGATCTAGTTTTATATTGTTGTATGCTGTTGATGTTTCAACATTAGTGTCAATGAGAATAATCTACCTGTAACTCTTTTTACTATTGTGGCATAGCAAATAATGGGTAGCTCAGTGGCAACAATTATTTGTATGTGAGTTGGCAGCTGTGCCTCTCATTGCAGATGTGTGGGTAGGCTGGGTTGGTGCTACTCCATATGACTTTAACGTTTATTTTTGGATTGGGGCAACCTAGGTCATGCTCTTTTTCTTTTTCTTTTGGTGATGGTGGTGTCTGCAGAGGGCCTTTTAAGTCTTTGTAAGGCCTAGGCTTTTAACCGGTACATTTTGTCCCTACTACCTATTTATCAATGGCCAATTTAAAGTCAAGAGGTAGAGAAGTAACTCTACCAAGTGGAGGTCATTGCAATATTTTGGATGTAGATGGTGCATGATGTAATTTATCACAGTGTGAGAGTTCAAAGGAAATAGGTATATAGGCACTGAAGAGTAACACTAAGAAATTGAATATAAGCTACGTTTTTAAAATAATCATTTCTTAATATCTCAACTATTTTCAAATACATTTTTGAATTCAATAACTTTCAGTTTATTGCCCTGGCAGAGAACAATGTTAGGATCATTTTAAAGCTTGCAATAAAAACATTGCACTTGCATGCATGTGCAAGAATGTGTGCATATTTTTGTATGTGAATATGGGAAAGAGAATTAAATGTTTTTCTTTTTAGTCTATAAAAAGAACAGATTGAAGAAGTAAGGGGTTTTAGATGTCCTTGTTAATTCCTTAGTAAGAGCATGACTTTTAGGTCTTAAAATGCATGTTCTCCAAACCCATTATATAGATTAAAATTGGAGATATGTCTGGCATAGTCAGCCTTTTCAATAATATAGGTTGAGTATCTCATATCCAAAATACTTGGGGCCAGAAGTATTTTGGATTTTGAATTTTTTTCATTTTTTGGAATATTTGTGTATATAATGAGATATCTTGAGGGTGGGACCCAAGTCTAAACATGAAATTCATTTATGTTTCATATATACCTTATACATGTAGGCTGAAGATAATTTTACACCATAATTTTAATAATTTTGTTCACCAAACAGTTTTGACTGGGTGTAAACTGCCGCCTGTCATGTGAGGTCTGTTGTGGAATTTTCCACTTGTAGAGCTCATGTTGGTGCTCAAAAAGTGTTGGATTTTGGAGCATTCTGAATTTTCAGGTTAGGAATGCTTAAGCTATACTCATGAGTATTAAATATGCCAACATAATTTGTAAAGAAGATGTTCCTTAATGGCTACCTCTGTGAATATGTGGAAAAATATTTTTCATTTTATGCTTCAGAGTTTTTATATATGACTGAATATAGTGTCTCTGAATATAAGGCAGATTTTCATTTATCAGATGAGAAGATTTAAAAAAGTTGAATATGAAAAATATTATAGGTGTAGATGTCATCAAATGTCTAATAATAATTAATAATTTGATATACATTCAAGTCATGTAAAATTAAATGTACTATTTTCCTGTTTAAATTTCTTGAGTCTTTTTATATTGTTACATGCATTTGACTTAAGCATCTTCATCAATACTGGAAATATTTTAAAAAATATCAACCGAGTTTATCAGGGTAAATGATTTTTATTTCTTCTTGATTGTTTGAGGTAAAGCATCATTTTGATGGACTCATTAGAAATTTTTACCAGGTCCTAAGGACTCATTATTTATGGTATCCACATTGTAAGTATTTTATTTCTTTTTAACTTGATAAAATTTTTTTTGTTTTTACAGTAACATTTGGAATTGTAAATAATTCTCCCAGGAATAACTACTACCCATATTGAATTTTCTTGTTTCTTTTCTCTTTACTAAAAATAGTTGTCAGGTTACATTTATAATTTCTCAAGCTATAACTCTATAAGCTTCTAATTGATTGAGATCAATTTAGGCTAGTGTATTTTTCTCAAACTTTACTTTTTGATTAAAAATAAAAAATCTTGGTAGTACTGTGTAATATGAGAACCTTTGTTAGGATTCTAATGTGAGGCAACTCTTTCTGAATGGCAATTCTGTGAAAAACGTTTGACTTATATTTAAATGATGTACATAATAGATGTTTAAGTTCAAGTTACTGATAAGTTAACATAACTTTCCTAAAACATTACTTTATATGAAGTGGTATTTTAAATAGAAAACGGACTATAATTTACAGTGTTATGAAATCACCAGGGTGCCTTTCTGTGGTTATAATTTCATGGCAAGAAAAAGCACATTTGTTGAGGGTGAGAAGGAACTATGTTTCTTTTGTTGGATTTGAGGCTGTAGGAATACAAGAATGACATTTCCTTTTTTATCACCATGCAGCAAGTCAGTTATTTACATTTATTCTTTTCTGTCGCTTTTCAAATGGTAGCCTTTTTCCCCCCAGTTTTTATTTTAGATTCAGGGGTACATGTTCAGGTTGTTACATGGGTAAATTGCATGTTGGTGAGGTTTGGTGTATGAATTATTTCATCAACCAGGTAGTGAACATAGTGCCCAATATGTAGTTTTTCAGCCCATGCCCCACTCCCTCATCCACCCTCCAGAAATTGCCACCCTTTATGTCCATGTCTGCCCAGTGTTTAGCTCCCACTTATAAGAGAGAGCATGCTGTATTTGGTTCACTGTTCCTGTGTTAATTTGCCTTAGGACAATGGTTTTCAGCTGCATCCATGTTGCTGCAAAGGACATGATTCATTCCTTTTACTGCTGTGTTGTATTCCATGGTGTATATGTACCACATTTTCTTTATCCAGGCTACTCTTGATGGGCATCTAGGTTGATTCCATGTCTTTGCAGTTGCGAATACTACTGTGCTGAACATATGTGTGCAGGTATCTATCTGGTAGAATGATTTATTTTTCCTTAGGTATATATCCAGTAGTGAGATTGCTGGGTCAAATGATAGTTCTGTTTTAACTTTTTCGAGAATTCTTCAAACTACTTTCCACAATGGCTGAACTAACTTATATTTCCACCAACAGTGTACAAGCCTTCTTTTTTTCCTGCAACCTCACCTACATCTGTTATTTTTTGACTTTTTAATAACCATTCTGACTGTTGTGAGATGGTATTGTGGTTTTGATTTACATTTCTCTAATAATTAGTGATATTGAACATTTTCTCATGTATTTGTTGGCTGTTTATATGTTGTCTTTTAAGAGGCACCTGTTTATGTCTTTTGCTCACTTTTTAATGGGGTTGTATTTTGCATATTAAGTTCCTCATAGTTCTATATATTAGACCTTTGTCAGATGCATAGTTTGTCAGTATTTTTTCCCATTTTGTAGGAGATATTGCTCTACTGATAATTTCTTTTGCTGTGCAGACGTTCTTCAGTTTAGTTATGTCCTACTTGTCAATTTTTAATTGCTTTTGGGGACTTGGTCATAAACTCTGCTAAGGCTGATGTCCGGAATAGTATTTGCTAGGCTTTCTTCTTGAGGTTTTGTAGTTTTAGGTCTTATGTTTAAGTCTTTCATCCATCTTGAGTTGATTTTTGTGTAACAACTCAAGATGAAAGGTGAAAGGAAGTGGTCCAGTTTCAATCTTCTGCATATGGCTAGCCAGTTATCCTAGTACTATTTATTGAATGGGGAGTCCTTTCCCCATTACTTGTTATTGCTGACTTTGTTGGCGATCAGATGGTTGTAGGTACTTGGCTTTATTTCTGGGTTCTCTATTCTGTTCTATGGGTCTGTGTATCTGTTTTTGTGCCAGTAATGTGCTTTTCTTTTTGCTTAGAATTGCTTTAGCTATATAGGCTCTTTTTGGTTCCATAAGAATTTTAGAATAGTTTAAAAAATTATGTGAAGAGTAACATTGGTGGTTTGATAGGAATAGCAGTGAGTCTGTAAATTGCTTTGTGTAGTCTGGCCATGTTAACAATGCTGATTCTTGCTGTCCACAGCATGGAATGTTTTTCCATTTGTTTGTGTCATCGCTAATTTCTTTCAGCAGTGTTTTGTAATTCTTATAGAAATCTTTTACTTCCTTGGTTTGCTGTATTCCTAGGTATCTGATGCTTTTTGTGGGTATTGTAAGTGGGATTGCCTTTTTTTATTTGGCTGTCAACTTGAGCATTATTGGTATATAGAAATGCTTCTGATTTTTTAATATTGATTTTGTATTCCGAAACTTTACTGACCTTGGTTACCAGTTCTAGGAGACTTTTTAGCAGAATCTGAGATTTCTCAGGTATAGAATTAGATCATTTCTGAAGAGAGATAATTTGACTTCCTTTCTTTTTATTTGAATGCCTTTTATTTCTTCTCTTGCCTGATAGCTCTGGCTAGGACTTTCAGAACTATATTGATTAGAAGTGGTGAGAGTGGCATCTTTGTCTTGTTCCAGTTCTCAAGGAGAATGCTTCCAGCTTTTGCCTGTCCAATATGATGATGGCTATGGGTTTGACATAGATGGTTCTTATTATTTTGAAGTATGTTCCTTTGATGCCTAATTTGATGAGAGTTTTTAACATGAAGGGATTTTGAATTTTATTGAAAGCCTTTTCTGAATCTGTTGAGATGATCATGTGGTTTTTGTTCTTATTTTGTTAATTCTGTTTGTATAGCTAATCACATTTATCTGTTTGCATATGTTGACCCAACCTTGCATCCCAGGAATAAAGCCTGCTTTATCATTGTCAGTTAGCTTTTTGATGTGCCACTGGATTCAGTTTGCTGGTATTTTGTTGACAATTTTTGCTTCGGCGTTCCTCGGGAATATTGATCTGTAGTTTTCTTTTTTTGTTGTGTCTCTGGCAGGTTTTGATATCAGAATGATGTTGGAGTCACAGAATGATTAAAAGAGGAGTTCCCCCATGATTTGTTTATGTATTTATTTTTGGAATAATTTCACTAGGATTGGTACTAGCTCTTTTGTATGTCTGATAGAATTTGGCTGTGAATCTGTCTGGTTCAGGGCTTTTTTTTTTAATTGGTAGGTTTAAAAAAAATTTTTAAATATACTTCTAATTCTTTGCTTTATTTTCAGTTATAAACATCAGCTGGCCTATCTAGTGGTGTGTAGGTAGTATAATGTGGGTAGTTTCTTCTGTTTAGGTAAGGAATTCATTGCAAGGAATTGGACCAGGACACCTGACACAGCTGGGTCAAAAGTCTCTGTCAGTGATTTTCATCTTGGTGATTTCTAATATAACTCAGACTGTCACATACTTGTTTACCTTAGTTTATTTGCCTATCTAGTCAGCTTGGTAAGAAGTTCCTTCATTGTTCAGATATGACCTTTTATATAGGCAATTCATGTAAGGATTTTCAGGAGCTTTTTGTTTTTCATAAAGAGGATATTCTTCAAACGTCTTAGTATAACTGTTCCTTAAGAAATTGGCAGAAGCTGTTAAATAATCTGTGGTTAATGTTAATTCATTATTCTATTCATTAAAATGTAGGGATTAAAAGATAATCTATATTCTGAGAGAATAAATATTAATAAAAATGGACTTACTAGTTTTAATATACTTGTTTTAAAAATGATTTATTATGATTATCATTCAATCAAGAATGATGCTAGAAAGCTATTTAGCCTGAATTTTTAAAAAATGTGTTAATTTTTTTAAAAGGTACATTAATTGTTTGATAGGAATAAATTGAATATGCAGTGACTGTGGCAGCTTTGGCCATGATTATTTAGGTAAACCACAACTAATTCATAAAGTGCTGAGGACCCTTTAATACCTACCAGAAGTGGGAAGGCTGTCAATTTGGAAGTTTCCACGTGAAACGTATTCTTTCACTTAGCCTCTGAAAGACTTTCCTGCAGTTCCCTGCATAGAATTTGGTTTATTTACTGAAAAGAAGGAATGATTGAGTCAACTTAACAGGAGATAAATCTGCGGTAGGTGTTACAGGGCTGATTTTTATACCATATATCATAAGTTTATTTTACTTGGTAATACGTAAATTTTATTGATAAAAGCAGGAATACCCATTCAGAGGTATTTTAGACTTCAATGAAGAACAGTGCTTTTTGTTAGGAATAACATATTAGTTTGTTTCTGAGTAACGGAATTCAAAGCTTTTAGAAGGAGATTATGTTATTTATTTAATCTGTGTTAAGAGAAAAAGAACCATCTAATGATAATTTATATGTTTAAAGATTAATTTATAATTTACCTGTAACATCCAGTATTACCTTCCATCAGATAAACTGCAGTGAACCTGTCATTTCCAACATCAGTTTTGAAGACCAACATTATGCTGCCTTTAATGGAGCGGATTGGTGTAAACAACATCCATGTTCCATCCAAGGCCCAGACTAGGCACCAGAGTTATTAGTTTTTACATGGCTTGATTAGAAAAGAGGTGGTTCCTGTGCACTGAAATTTTCTCTATTAAAATGGGCACATTTCCCAGCACAAATACGCTACTTCTGTACTAATCAGGATGGAGTCTTATCCTGCAAGGAGACTTACATTTTGGGCCTTTCACCACATCATTGCTGTTTTCTTCGTGGTCAAAAATAGATATAGAGTAAACCAACCCCAAAAGTCAATTACAGGGTTTTATAGTGATGTACTGTGAAAAATTTGGCCATGTTTTTCATTATACAGAATGTTCTTTCCAAAGACATAAACAGAAAAAGCACATACATTTGATTTTAAAAATAACTCTGCCTAGCCTTTTAAATTGGTGGAGACATTTTGGATCCTTTCAAATGATCATCATTATAATTACATGATAAATCTCTATCTAAAGGCAGCCTTTCTTTGCAATTACTTATTCACCCTACCCTCCTCCATTAAAAACAGTTTTTTAAAAATGAGGTTGCAGCACAGGTAGTTTGAAAGTGTTTCTGGTGCACAATTGGACAGTCTGATAAACGCATCTTATTTTCTCATCTCTTCCCAAGAAGCAAATGCTAAAGTGTACTGCATCATTTTTGAAGCATACACACTAATTTACAAGTATTAAATTATAAAAATCATAGAAAATGAAAACCATTTGTCTATTATGAATTAATATTATGCTTAAAATATGATTTATGAAATCTGGTTGCTAGTACAGTTGTCAGAGTAACATAATTGAAATTATTTTATATTAAACTTTACATTCTTAAGACAAGCTTCTCTTGCCTTAAGATAGCTTATCTCAGAAAACTTTAAAGTGAATAAAAATTTTTGTTACATAAATGACATTTTATTGGAAGAGATAACTTTGAAGGCTTGTAATTTAAAATCTTATTTTTTATTGACTATTAATTGCTGTTTTTCAGCTTTAAATTCCACATAACTAAGTTTTTGAAGATTCGGAAATGTGCAAATAAATGTTTTTTCCTTAATTCTTTGCTCCTATAATGAAGGCTTAGTTTTCCATAGACAGATCAACCTAGTGCAAATTTTGGTTTCTTTGCCTTTTTGAAATGATTGCTTCCTTTGTTGTGAAGTCTTTTACTGACTGATTTATAATTATCCATTTACTCATACTTATGCAAATAACAGCACAATGGAAACTGATAACTCTTTAAATCTGGTAACTTTTCTTATTTCTGAGACGGAATAAAAAGTGAAAACAAAAGTTTTGTTTGTTTATACCTGTTGCAGGTACTATTGATTTGACTGATCAAGACTTAACCTTCCTCGAAGATCTCTGATTTTGCTTGGAAATGTTGAATAATCTAAGCCAATTATGGTTGCTATGGTTTGAATGTTTGTCCCTTCTAAAACTCATGTTGAAATTTAATTGCCATTGTAATAAAGAAAATGGACTTTTAACCTTTTTCCCATTTGGAAGACTGCAGCTTGCTGACAACGCTCATCTAATTTTACATAGACATGCTCCTTGAGGCTAAAGAAAATCTGATTTTCAATGTGAAAATAAAATGTAAAAACTCTTCTTGGAGTTATGTCTAAACAGAACTAATATCAGAATTGTCTGATTCATCAGAATTATCTATTTCAGAAAAATTGGATTCAAGAAATGAATCTTTGTTCAAGAATGATGTTAACATCATGCCTAGAAATGCTACGTTTTCTGGGATTTGAGATTTTCCGTGATCTCAATAATTACTATATTTTGTGAATGCAAATGTCACTGTTAAAAACAGAATGCTGTAAATAGAATGTCTTTTTCTCAAAGTCAGTATATTAGAGCAATGCAAAAATAATGAAAGTGAGATATTTTGTGGCAAAGTTATCTCAGCCTAAATGCTGCAGCCACAAGTGCCCCCAGTGAGTGTTCTCAGGGCACATGGGAAAAGGGTTAAGAGGTGATTACACCATGGGGGTTTCTCACTCATGGGTAGGATTGTGACATTATAAAAGGGTGAGTTTGGGCTGGTCGCGGTGGGCGGTGGCTTACGCTTGTAATCCCAGCACTTTGGGATACCGAGGTGGGTGGATCATGAGGTCAAGAGATCGAGATCATCCTGGCCAACATGATGAAAACCCATCTCTACTAAAAATACAAAAAATTAGCCGGGCGTGGTGGTGCGTGCCTGTAGTCCCAGCTACTCGGGAGGCTGAGGCAGGAGAATTGCTAGAAACCGGAAAACGGAAGTTGGAGTGAGCCAGGATCACGCCACTGCACTCCAGCCTTGTGATAGAGCCAGATTGTCTCAAAAAAAAAAAAAAAAAAAAGGGCAAGTTTGGCTATCTCCTATTCTCTCTTGTCCTTTCACCTTCCACCTATGGGATGATGCAGCCAGAAGGCCCTTACCAGATCTGGAACTTCCCAACTTCTAGAACTATGAGACGATAAATTTTTATTATAAACTACCCAGTCTGTGGTATTCTGTTATAGTAGCACAATGGTGACTGTATTCTTCTTATCAGTAATTGGTTTAGGGGTCATGTGACCCAAGCCTAGTCTATGACATTTAAGAGATTTGAATGGCTTCTGAGAATGTTTTCTCACAGATAAAACCGATAATCTGGAAATGTCTGTTTTTCTTGCATTGAATGAAATGCCTAGAAATGCTACTGGAGTATAATGTAAAATTCTGGGCATGGAGCCAGGCTGCCTGGGTTAAAATCTTAGCATTTCCTTTCGTAGCACTGTGACTTCAGATAATTTATTTAATATCTCTGACCTTAATGAGATGCCATTTCACGCTCACTAGGATAGTTAGGATCAAAAAGTAAGATAGCAACAAGTGTTGGTAAGGATGTGGAAAAATTAGAACCCTCATACACTGCTAGTAAGAAGGTGAAATGGTACAGCTGCTTTGGGAAACAGACTAATAGTTCCTCAAACTATTAAATGTAGAATTACCGTGTGATCTAGCAGTTCTACTCCTAGGTGTGCACTCAAGAGAACTGAAGACATATGTCAACACAGAAACTTGTACTTGGATGTTTATAGCAACATTATTCATAATGGCCAGAAGGTAGAAACATCCCAAATGTTCATCAGTGCATGAGTAGATAAGCAAAATACGGTACATCCACATAACAGATTATTATTCAGGCATAAAAAGGACAGAAGTACTGATTTATGCCAAAACATGATGAAGCTTGAAAACACTGTGGTAAATGAAAAAAGCCAATCACAAAAGGCCACATACGATGTTATTTCAGTACTACAAAAGTCTAAAATTGGGAAATTTATATAGACAGCAGATTAGTGGTCCCTTAGAGTGGTGGTGGTGGTGGGGGTTCAGGAAGACTAGTGGTGGGAGGGTGGGGGTTTAGTAGTGCTATAGTCAGAATGTTTGTGTTCTTCCAGAATTCATATTGAAATCTCATTCCTGTTGTGATATTAAGATGGGCCTTTTAGGAGGTGATTAGGTAATGAGGGTTCTGTCCTCATGGATGAGATTTGTATCCTTATAAACGGCTTGAGGGAGCCTTTATCTCTTCCTCCATGTAAGGAAATAGAGAAGTCACTATTCCTGGAGAATAGGCCTTCACCAGATCACTGAATATGCTGGTGCCTTGGCCTAGGACTTCCCAGCCTCCAGAATGGTGAGAAATAAATTTCTGTTGTTTATAAAGTACTCTGTGTGGCATTTTGTTATAGCAGCCTGAACAGACCAAGACAGAATGATAGCTATAGGATATTAGTTTTCTTTTTTCTGTGTGATAAAAATGTTCTGAAATTGACTGTGGTGATAGTTACACATATCTGTGAATATACAAAAAGCATTTCTCTGGTATAGTCTCCCCAAAGATGAAAACTTCAGTGTTTTGCAATAGCGGTGAAAGAATAGTGGCATGACTTGAATGAAGTTGGAAACGGAATTTGGAGTTCTGTTTTCTTTAACACTTCATGATATGTACTGGTTGTCACTCCCACCATGGAACCCTCCCTGCCTTCAAGTCCCAAACTTCATCAGAGTTCCGTGGCATACAGCTTCTTGATTGTTGCTGAGTTAATCTCCCTGGGCTTAGGTTTCTGCTTCATCGAGTGTGCTCTCTAGCTTCCAAAATGGTATTAACGTTTTTTGTCTGCTGTCTTCCTTTCCCTTTTTTTGTGTCCATTTTGTATTCCTTTCGTATTTTTACTAAAATAAAAAGACTACTAATTTGCCTCTTTAGTACAGAGCATAAGTAAATGTCGTTTAACTAGATATACCATTTCCTTCTTAAGTTAGAGTATGTAATATTTGCTTACAGTTTTATCTACATGATAGACAATAAAATGCAATAACAAAAATAATACTAAGTAAATCTCTAAAGAATGAAATAATAAATCAGAAAATGGAAGATTAATATATAAATATTAATCAGCAAACTTTAAATGAAACATTCTTATATCTGGGAAAGAATAACTGCTATTCTTCAACTCCTTTTTTTGTTGCTAAAAGTATTTAGAAAGGATATTGCATGGTTTCTAAGTGGTAAATGCCTAGAATTGCCAGGTTGCATGGTATATGTATACTTAATTTCATTAGAAACTGCCAAATTATTTTCCAGAGTGGCTTTTGTATTTTGCATTGCCATCGGTAATGTATGAGAGTTCTAATTCTTCCACGTCCTCATTGGCACTTGGCCTTGCCAGTTTTATTTTTATCTTTTTTTGATTTAGCCATTCTGATAGGTGTAAAGATATATCATACTATGGTTTTATTTTGCATTTCCTAGTGATTAATGATGTTGATGGCTTACTTGCTATCTGTAAACTTTCCTTGGTGAAGTATCTGTTCATCATTTTTCTTTTTTGTTTACTGGATAATTTTTCTTATTTTTTTGTTTTGTGGGTTTTAAAAAATATGTTCTGGATACCAGTCCTTTAGAAGTCCTTTGTCTCATATGTAATTTGAAATATTTTATCTCATGGAAGTATGTAGCTTTTCATTCTTCCAGCAGCATCTTTTGCAGAGCAAAAGCTTTTAATTTTTATGAAATTCAATTAGTCATTTTTTCCTTTTATATATCATAGCTTTGGTAGTATATCTAGGAACTCTGTGCGTAAACAAAGGTCACAAAGATTTTCTTCAGGTTTTCTCTAAGTGATTCACAGTTTTTTTGTATAGTTTTTTTGTTTTACATTTAAGTCTGTGATTCATTTTGAATTAAATTTGTATAAGTTGTGAAGTATGGGTCAGTATTTGTTTTTTTCTGCATATCAGTGAGTGTCCAGTTATTCTAGCACTATTTGTTGACAAGTCTGTCATTTCTCCACTGAGTTATTCTGTATCCTTGTGAACAGTTAATTGACTATATTTCTTTTGGTTTATTTCTGCACCTTCTGTTCTATTTCATTGATTTTTGAGTCTAACCTTTCTTCATTACCACACCGTCTTGATGACTGTAGCTTGGTAATACGTTGGAAAATGTCTTAGAGTGAGTTCTCTTTGTTCTTCTTTTTTGAAGTGTTTTTGGCTCTTCTGGTTTCCTTACCTTTTTTTGTATGAAAGTTAGAATTGGCTTTCTATGTCTATAAAAAAATTGAAAAAGAATCAAGTACAACCTGGGGCATCCAGATTTAAGCTTCCAGAGTTCTTCCTAGTGAGAGTGGTAGGCACAAAGAGCACTCCAGCAATGAATTATAGTAATGCATGTACAGTGTTTCTATCTAGAAAACCCCCTTAAGAGTCTTTTGTTTAGGATTAGTCATGTAGGCACATGGCACCCGAATGACTAGCCATAACTAGTAAAATTCTTGACTCCAAGAAACAGAAAAGGTGTTTCTGATAAATCACAGTGTTTCTACAAAAGACCTAGATAAGCTGGTACATCAGGGTTTTGTGCCCAAATGAGCAAAATAACCTTGTACATGGGGAACATCCAAAAGGCCAGGTTTTTATATGTCAGCTGAAGACCAGCTCTGCAGTCAGGCTCTCCAAAAGATAGCAGAAGGGCCACTTAACTCTTTCCTGAAAAAATGCAGGACTATTCCAGTTGTCTACCTCTACTTCAGTGATTTTTGGTAGTTTGTGAGCTTCAAGGAAATCATCAATTATTTCTAATTTGTCAAAGCTATTATCAGAGATTTGCTTATGATGTTCCTTTATTATCCTGTTAGCATCTGTGGGGTCCGTCGGGATCGTTCTTCTTGTAGTTTGTGCTTGGACTGGCTGGAAGATGATCAGTTTTAAAGTTTCTAGTTTTAGTGATTTTACTGTGTTTTCAATATCATTGATTTCTGTCTCACTTATATCTTTCCTTCTGCTTACTTTAGGTTTGCTTTTTTGTAGTTTCTTAAGAGAGAAGGTTTATTGATTTAAGACCTTTCTTTTCTGATATGTGCAATTGATCCTATAAGTTTTCCTCTTAGCACTGCACTAAGTGTATCTCACAAATTTTGATATATTGTATTTACATTTTCATTTAGTTAAAAATATTTCTAAATCCCCTTAAGACATCTGCCTTGACCCAAGAATTGCTTAGATGTGTATTTTTAAATTTCTGATTATTTGGGGGATTTCACAGGTATGTTCCTTCTGTTGATTCTAGTTTTTTTATTGTCAGAGAACATACTTTTTAAGATTTCAGTTCTCTTCTGGTTAAGATTTGTTTTATGACCTTGAATATGGTCTATCTTGGAGAATTTACATGCACACTTGAAAAGAATGTATATTTTGTTGTTATATAGTGGAGTGTTCTATGAATGTCTTTTGGGTCAGATTATCTGATAGTGTTATCAGCTTTTAGATATTGTTTTTCCATGAACTTGTTCTACTAATTACTTGAGAAAAGTATGTTGAGCTCCTCATCTTTAAATGTGGGTTTGTTTGTTTATCCTTTCACTTCAGTCAGTATTAGCTTTATGTATTTTGAATCTCTGTTGTTGGGTGCATACTCATTTAGGATTGTAATATCTTTGAATAAGAAATGTTCATCATTTTGCCTTGTAAGGTTTTTGTTCTTAAGTCTGTTTTTTTTTTATATTGTTAATTTAACTACAACTTTTTTTTTGATTTGTGTGTACATTTGGGGTTTTTTTTGTTGTTAATTTTTAACCTATCTAATTTTAGTTAAAATAGGTTAAACCTTTCTTTTTGATGCCTACATCTACTAAAATAGGAAGAAACTTGTCTTTTTGTACCTATGAATGAAGTAAAAAAAGATGTTCAGGGATTTACCAGTAACTGAAGTTGTTACTGAATTTTTGTTTTAGGATGTAGCTTGTAATTGAATTGCACTGCTGGAACACAATGCCCAGAATAGTAATAAAAAGAAACAGAACATGTCTTTAGTTATCAAGTTATCTATTCTGAGGCTTGGTTATAGGCCCTAGGTAAAACCCCTTTTAGCATTCATTATTCCTGGAGTCCCTTTTCACAATTAGCACTGTCAGTTCTAAGAATCAGGACTGTCTGGATCACTGACAATCTTGTTAACAGGCAGTGTCGCTAATAGCATTGCGGATATTACCTAGACAATTTGGGGGTATGGCCTTGGTAGTAAAGGTTTTGTGAAACCTGCTGCTTTTGCTCCTGATGCTCTGCAGTTTTATTTACATCATTATTAACATAACCACATTATTTCCTGCTCAGAGTAGAGAAGAATTCTATATTTGACATTAAAAACCTGAGTTATAAAGCCTTTTATTTTGACATTAAAGCCTGGCTTTACCCTTATATCTGTTGTCTTCCTTCTGCACCCCAGTATGTTCTGTACAGTTTGTGGAATTTTTCTGGGAACATACACATTTGTGACAAAACTATATTTTAATCGATAACGTTTCTCTGTATCCTTTTAGAAATAGAACTTTAGATTTTCAAATGGAAATCTCAGTGCTTACATAATGTTTAGGGAAATAATTTCCCTGGTCTTTACTAGGCCTAGAATCTTTATCAAGGCTGTCTATAAAGCACATCTGTATCTATAATCTTTTTTTAGGTCATCCTTTCAAATTAGCTGTAAGTATCATTTACATGCTGATGACAATGTTTTATCTTTACTCTGTACTGCTTATCTGATCTCCAGACTGTTATATCCAGCTGGCCTCTTCATTTGGATGTTTAATGGTTTAAAAAACGGTTTTAAAAAAATACGTGGATGGCCGGGCACGGTGGCTCACACCTGTAATCCCAGCACTTTGGGAGACCAAGGCAGGTGGATCACCTGAGGTTGGGAGTTCGAGAGCAGCCTGACCAACATGGAGAAACCCTGTCTCTACTAAAAATACAAAATTTTAGCCAGGTGTGGTGGTGCATACCTATAATCCCAGCTACTCCAGAGGCTGAGGCAGGAGAATCGCTTCAACCTAGTAGGTGGAGGTTGCAGTGAGCAACCTCTGAGATTGTGCTATTGCACTCCAGCCAAGCAACAAGAACAAAACTCCGTCTCAAAAAAAAAAAAAAAAAAATACTTGGATTTCTTCTACCAAATATTCATCTTTGCTGTGTTTTTCATCTCAGTTTGTTAAGATTTTTTAGCATCATTCTTCCCTTTATATTTTGCATTTACTCAATCAGCACATTCTGAAGTTTCTATTTGTAAATATTTCTACTACTTCTTTTTTAAATAGGGTCTTATTCTGTTATCAGACTGGAGTACAGTGGCATGATCACAACTCACTGTATCTTCAAACTTCTGGGCTAAGTGATCCTCTTTCATCTTAGCCTCCCCAGTAGCTGGGACTACAGGTGTGTTCTACCATATCCAGCTAATTATTTTTTATTTGTATTTTTTTGTAGAGACAAGGTCTTACTGTATTGTCCAGGCTGGTCTTAAACTCTTGCCCTCAAGTAATCCTCCTGTCTGGACCTCCCAATGTGCTGAGATTATAGGTTTGAGCCATTGTGCCTGGCCTCTCTGCTTCTTTTAAAATTCAGCAGAGCATCATAAACAAAGGAGCCAGGCTGCTTAGGTTAAAATGTCAGTTTTACAATATTCTAGTTATGTGATTGTTAGTAAGTTTTTAACTTCTATGTGTCAGTTTCCACTGCTGCAGGATACCTCATATAGTTGCTATAATAATTTAAATAATTAAATATCTGTAAGTTCTTAGAATAGTCCTTAGCACATGGTAAACTTTACGTATGTATCTATTAATTTAAAAAATACTCATCACATGTAGTGTTTTGTAAGCAACAGCCATGTTTTATTTTAAAAATTAAACCATCCTTTATCATATCTTTGCTCAAAACATTTTAGTGGCATTCTTTCCCAATCAGAGTATAAATCAGAGTCCTCATAATATCTTTAATATCCTACATTATGTAGCCTTAGTTACCTTTTAGATCTGTCTCCTACCTTTCTTGCTTGTTTATGTACCATCCCAGCCACACCACCCATCTTACTGTTTCTCAGACGTAACAGTCACATTCCTACTGATACATATTTTTTGTCCAATTAAAAATTTCATGTCTTTTCTACTGGGATGTAAGTTCTTTGAGGGCAGGGAATTTTTACGTCTCTGTATGTTATCCCTAGTGCTTAGAACCGTGCCTGGCACATAGCGGAAGCTTATTAAATAGTTACTTAGTGATTGAGTGGCTGAATGAATGAAAGAAAATAAAACAAATTTCCTGGATAATTCCCTAGACAACACATTCAGGGAAATCTTGAAATTTTTATTTAGGTGTCTATTTAAAATAGATTTTAGAATTGATAGGGACAATTGAGATCATCACATTTCATTCCTTTCTTTTAAATTAAAGGGAATGAGCAGAGAAACAGGAAGATAACTCACATTTCATGACTGCTTGTTTGCTTTTTGCACTGTAACATATTTCCTTCCTGAACCTTGTGATGGTATTGGCAGGAGCCAGTGTCCCAATGTGATGTTTTGGTTTTGTAAGAAGTAATAGCATTATATTTTCCTATTTTAAATCTGCATTACTTTTTATTTTTACATGCTGCTAGGAGTTAAATATTGTTTTTTTTATTCTTAAGAGCAAATGCTTTTCATAATTTGGAGAAAATCAACCATAGGACTGATAATTTTAACTTATTTGCAAAGGTGCACTCTACTTCTGTTCTGATAATGGTTAAAAGTTCACCTGTATTGATAAAAGACCTGAATGTAAGAGCTAAATCTGTAAAACTCTTAGAAAAAAACATAGGGAAGTAGTTTCAAGACATAATTTGGTAGTGATTTCTTGGATATTATACCAAAAACACAGGTAAGAAAAGAAAAATAAAAAATTAGACATCATTAAAATGTAAAAGTTTTATGCATCCAAGGGCACTATCAAGAGAGTGAAAAGGAATCCCACAGAATGGGAAAATATTTCTAAATCATATGTCTGATAAGGGGTTAATATCCAGAATACGTAAAGGACTCCCAAAACTCAACAAAAAAACCCAAATAACCAAATTAAAAAACAGACAAAAATGTTAAATAAACATTCTCCAAAGAAGATATACAGATGACCAATTAGATACGAAAAGATGCTCTACATTAATAGTCCTTAGAAAAATGCAAATCAAAACCACAATGAGTTACCGTTTCATACCCATTAGAAGAGCTATTTATTAAAAAAACGGTGTTGGCAAAGATATGGAAAAATTAGAACACTTCTGTATTGCTGTAGGATTTAAAATTGTTCAGCTACTGTGGAAAGTGTTTTTGTGGTTCTTCAAAAATTAAATAGAATTACCACATGATCCAGCTATTCTACCTCTGGGTATATACTCAAAAGAATTGAAAGCAAAGTATCAGGTGATTATTGGTACACAGGTGTTTATAGCAGCATTATTCACAATGTCCAAAAGGAAACAACCAACATGTTCATCAGTGGATGAATGAATAAACAAAATGTGGTACATAAATAAAATGGAATATTACTTAGTTTTAAGAAGGAATTAAAATTGGAACTTGCTGCATCATAGATAAACTTAGAAAATATAAGGTTAAGTGAAACTAGACATAAAAGGACAAATGTGTGATTCCAAATCATACAAATGTTGTATGATTCCACTTATATGAGGTACCTAGAATAGTCAAATTCATAGTAACAGAAAGTAGATTACCAGGGGCTAGAGGAGGGGGGAATTTGGAGCTGTTGATTAATGGGCGTAGTGTTTCAGTTTGGTATGACAGAATGTTTCTGGTTATGGATAGTGGTGATGTTTGCACAAAAATGTGAATGTACTTAATGTCACTGAATTTTAACCGTAAGAATGGTTACAATAGTAAATTTTGTTGCAAATATTTTACCACACAACCGTAAGTTCACTTGTATTTTAATTGTTTGAAACTCAGAGTACACATTACCGTGGTAATGATATTATTTAGGGACTTAAATTCCCAGGTTTACCAAAAGAGATATTCTTGAAAAAAAACGTGAAATATTTAAAATACTGCACATTTGCAATGAAAAACATGTAGAAAATGTTTATGATCTTACTAATCAAAACATTACCAATCTTAAAAAATATTTCTTACCAAATCTTTAATGCTCTAAGGTGAGGCTAGTTTTACTGTGGAAGAATTGGTAAATAATGAAATTACGGAATTTTAGACGCATTCATGGATATTTAGTAACTGGATGTATTATGTTAAATTGCAGCTCAAATAATACGATTTTTCATTTATTTAGTATAGATTTATAATACATTTATATGATAAGCACGTAGAAAACTTTATTCTCAAGAAATTTAACACTCAGAGGGAAAAGTGCTGAAATATTGGATTGGAGAAGGGAATGATAATGTGTATTTTAGAAGATAGGGAAGTAGGAATTAGGTTACTATGAAAGAAAAGTTTGGGTGTGGAAGAGGTAGAAGTTAACTGAGGTATAAAAGCAACAGGTAAGAGGTTAGAAAATTACATACAATTGAACTCTAAACAATGTTAAAAAGGTAGGGATGATAGGCAAGAAAAGTGGGTAAAATCAGTATACAAGGGATTAACCAGGAAGAGTTTAGTATTGTGTGGGCAGCACCAGTTCAGGAAAAGGTAGTGAGGTCGTTTAAAATGTTTACTTTACTTATACTAGAGTACTGTTTTGTGTAAGATTTAAATAATGAAGGAGAGCATAAGATTGGAAAAATTTCCTAAAGCTATTTGGGAAAAATAATGATTTCAAAATGAGATGAATAGTGAAAGTATTATTAAGGATGTAAATAAGGAGTGACTGATAGGTTTTATCTTTACATATAACTCCACTTGATTGCTTGAAATGTTTTAAAAGAATCTTGGGAGTGTTTCTGAGCTTTAGTAGGAAAAATATTTGTGATTGGTTGTAATGGCTCCTGTGGGTGAATTACAGTGGCTGTGCCATCTCTAATCTAAATAGTAATCGGTCAAAAGCAAAACAACCAGATGGCATGGCTGATGCCTGTAATCCCAGCACTTTGGGAGGCCAAGGTGGGAGGATCAGTTGAGCCCAGGAGTTTAAGACGAGCCTGGGCAACATAGTGAGACTCTGTCCCTACAGAAAAAACAGAAAAAAATTAGCCAGGTGTGGTGGCATGTGCCTGTCTTCCCAGCTACTTAGGAGGCAGGGGTGGGAGGATGACTTGAGCCCAGATGTTGAGGCTGCAGTGAGCCATTATCCCACCACTGCACTCCAGCCTGAGGAACAGAGTGAGACCTAGTCTCAAATAAAATAAAATAAACAAATAGTAAATTAAAAATATAAAACAGATCTGGGATATTGTAATCTGATACAGGGGAAATGGAGGCAACTATATTAGTATAAACAAGAAGAACCTGCTTTTTGTAATTCAGAATGACATTTATTAGAAAGTTTTTACTTAGCAGTTTAATTTCTTTAATAGATATAGGGCTATTCATTTTTTCAAAGTTTTATATCATTCTTGATAGTGTCTTTCAAGGAATTTGTCCGTTTAATCTTATTTGTTGAATTTATTGGCATAAAGTAGCTCATAATATTACCTTATTATCATTTCAGTGCTTGTAGAACATATAGTTATGCCTTCTGTTAATGAGATTCATAATTTGTGTTCTTTTCCTCTTTCTCAGTTAGTCTTAACTAGCAATTTATTGATTTTATCAACTTTTTAAAAAGGTCAGGTTTAGGTTTCAGTAATTTTTCTGTGATTTCCATTCCTATTTTTATTGCTTCTTTTCATTGGCTTACTTTGTTAAGCCTGTGCAGTGAGTTTTTCACTTTGTGTATTTTTTTATATAGAAGTTTGTGTATTTTTATACTATAGAAGTTTCCTTAAGATTCTTTTTCATTGTTACATTTTTTCTGCTTAAATTTTTGAGCTTGTATATAATAGCTTTCTTTTTCTTTTTCTTTTTTTGAGATAGAGTCTTGCTTTGTTGCTTAGACTGGAGTGAAGTGACATGATCTATCTCGACTCATTGCAACCTCCACCTCCCATGCTCAAGCCAGTCCTCCCACTTCAGCCTCCTGAGTAGCTGGGATTATAGGTACATCCAGGCTGGAGTGCAATGGCATGAACATAGCTCACTAAAACCCTGAACAGGGCTCAAGCCATTCTCCACCCTGCCCACCAGCCTCCTGAGTCACTGGGACTACCGGTACTTGCCACAGGGTCCAGGTAGTTTTTAAAAGTATTTTTGTAGAGATGGGGGCTTCCTATGTTGCTTAGGCTGGCCTGAAATTCCTGGCCTCAAGCAGTCCTCTCACCTCAGCCTCCCAAAGCATGACAATTTAATAAGCCTATTTTATCAGCAAAGCATAATACCATATTCAGTCATCATGCACTTAAAATGTAATTTTTTTCTGTATTTGAGTAAACATGTATACACACGCAAATATATATATAGTATGCTTAGAGTCATATTGTATAGTGTATGTCCCCTGGTGGCAGAAAACAAAATAATTTAGGTGCCTTAAAATAGGACTACTTTTCTGAAATAAAATTTATAGTTTTAATATGCCCAATTGAAAAATACCACCATTTCCTGGACTTCATATATATGTTGTAAAATCGTAGGATTATTGAGAGGATGAAATTCACTAATAAATGTTAAAGGCACACTACTTGGCACATTGTAAGTGCTCAATAAAATGTATGACTTCTTCTTAGATATCTGAAGATCACGTTGTATATATGCCTTGTGAAGATGACAATGTTTAGGTTAATTTTTTTCTCCTTAACAAATTTATTCCCCCTTTGCCATTGTACTAAACAATTTGTTCCATGTTTTTTGCTTGTGATGTGGAGTAGAGAATGTTTTAATGTGTATTTTAGTTTCATTGATAAATTACCACAACCATGTGGAAGGCTGTTCTTTCTTCAGGTCTTTTGAGATCGTGTTTGACCTGTGAGTATAAACGATATTTTCATATGTATTTAATAATGTGATGAGACTGAAATATACTAAATTGTATATTTTCTTCTAAAGCAGTCTCTGTGAAAGAGTGGATTATTGTTATATACACTTAATATTAGACTTGAAACAAACCTCCGAGATACTTGCAGGGTTTCTAAAACACATACTAGTGTACCACCTATTCAGTGATGAGGAAGAAGACAGTAGAAGAAAGTGTAATCCATCCAGTTAATCTCTCTCCATTTGTGGAACAGACAGAAATACTAATTTTTATGAGTGATAAATTTTGTATAGATCTAGCTGGGACCAATATTAATTATGATACAGTAGCTATCTGTAATGATTTGGTGTTGATTCTTAATTTTGAATATTAAGGCATATAACATATTTCACAAAACGTAGATTAAATGAAGTAGCTGTATTTGCCTAAATGTTCCTTTGGCCTTGTTAGTGAAGAACATAAAAATCCTATCTGACAGTATAGATTGTATTTCTTTCCTTCCTTTCCTTCCTCTCTTTCCTCTCTTTCTTTCCTTTCTTTCTTTTCTTCAGGGTTTTCGCTTCTGTTGCCCAGGCTGGAGTGCAATGGCATGGTTTTGGCTCACTACAACCTCCACCTCCTGGGTTCCAGTGATTCTCCTTCCTCAGCCTCTTGAGTAGCTGAGATTACAGACACACACCGCCACATATGGCTAATTTTTGTATTTTTAGTAGAGACAGGGTTTCACTATGTTGGTCAGGCTGGTCTTGAACTCTTGACCTCAGGTGATCCACCCACCTTGACCTCCCAAAGTGCTGGGATTACAGACGTGAACCACAGCACCTGGCAGATTGTATATTTTTAAAAGTTTAATAACTTAAATGGATGGGACCTTTTATGTGTTCAGAAATAAACATAATGATAATATTTTTTTCTGCATCAAAATTTATTGTAGTGAGAATGATAGATATTATAATAAATTAAAAATTATCTTGCCTTGACTAATAGTTGATAAAATCTGTTGGGTGTAGTTTTAAATGAACTCTTTCATCTTTTTGTCAAATGATGGTATTATATAGAGATTTAAATTTTTTGAAGATGTAATGATACTAAGATGCTATACTGTGTAGAGTGTCACTCCCATTTTTTTAAAATAGTAAACTCAGTATTAGGTGGTGACAGAACCACACAGTGAGAAACATTCTTACAGCATGTCATAGTTTGTTCTGCTCAAACCATCATTGAGGTAATTTTACTCCTGTTAGTGGGAGTACTTACATAGTGGTAAATGAGAGCATCTTTAAGTAGACTATACAATGGGAACAGGAAAACCGCAGATAGTGAATGGTAAGAATGATGTTAGTTTTAATGACATTTACATTTTTATATATACATATTATGTTTGTCTTTCAATGCTGTGAATGAATTCTAACTAAAGATGTATTGCTTTTGGTTCTTTATGGAATGTTATTCAAATAATTTGTTTTTAGTATGTAATATATTCTACATTTAATATGTATATATAATGTATATTAAGATTAGATATATTTTATCATGACTTATTGGTGTAACTTACTCTTGACAAGTATTTGTATTATTTTTAGTATTCTGACTTGTAATTTAACATTGTTTAATTAAGATTATATTAATGTTTTAGATTGAGGTATTTAAAATAAACTAGTAATTTGTGCTTCATGGTACTTAAGTAGAGCTCTAGATTTGATTATACTTATATTTGCAGTAATTTATGTCATGATGTGATAATTACAGTAGTAAATGTATCCTTGAAGTTAAATTTAAATATGTGGTAATTTTAGACTTTACTCATCCACAATTTGCTAGAATTCGATGTAGCTCGCAACTTAGCTTTAGTTTATCTAAGAGGGTAACATTAATTGGAAGATATCTGTCAGATTAAGAGAAAAATTATTAAATATGAAATTTAGGGGCTTTGTTGGGTATGATTTATATAGTTATAAAAAATGTTCTATAATTGATGTTTTAATTCTGGGATTCTGAAATTTTAGATAGGAATTTCTAGGCACATAGGAATTTAGTAAGATATACCTTGCTGAACTTTTACAATAAGAGATTGTATAATTTCTGTTTCTTCATTTTAGTTATTGAAAATTAAACTTTTTATTTTGAGATATTTGTAGATTCAAATATAGTTGCAAGAAATAATACAGACAGATCCTGTGTATTCTTTATCCAGTTCCCCCCAATGATAAGATCTTGTAAAACCATAGTACACTATTAAAATTAGAATATTAACATTGATAACATCCATTGATTTTGTTAGGATTTCTGCAGTTGTACTCAGGTGTTTGTTTAGTGTTTAATTCTATTCTTTTTTCTCGTATGCAATTTCATGTATCTACTTCTCCAGTCAAGATACGTAACAGTTCTATTAGTATAAAATTCCTTGTGTTGCTTCCCCTTTTATAGCCTCAACCAACTCTTTCTCATATTCTCTACCTCTTTTCCTATCTCAGGGCAACCACAATTTGTTCTTTATTTCTATTGTTTTGACATTTTAGGAATGTTAAATGGATTAATAAAATATGTAGTCTTTTCATATTGATTTATTTTACTCAAACATAATTCCATGAAGATTCATCCATGTTGTTGCATTCATTAGTAATTATTAGCTCTTTATTGATAAGAGTATGCCATGGTGTGGATGTACCCATTTGTTTAATAGTTACCTGTTGAAGGACATCTGAGTTGTCTCCAGTTTTGGGCTTTTAAAAATAAAGCCTTTGTGAACATTTATATACAGGATTTTGTGTGAACACATGTTTTCATTTTTCTGGAATAAATGCCCAAGAGCATAATTGCTGTGTCATTATGGTAACGGTATGTTTAATTTTTTTTTCTTTTAATTTTAGCCATTCTGATGATCCCGGAGTGATAATCTCCTGTAGTTTACATTTGCATTTCCTTGTTGGCTAATATGTTGAACACCATTTTGTGTGCTTATTTGCCATTGTATGTCTTCTTTCATGAAATGTCCATTCATGCCTTCTGTCATTTTCTAATTGTATTGTTTGTAGTTTTACTGTCAAGCTTTGAGTGGTTTCCTTATGGTTTATAGTTTGTTCATCTTCTTAACAGGCTCTTTTGCATAGCAAAAATTTTTAATTTTCCTGAGGTTTAATGTTTCTAATGTTATGGATCTTGCTTTCGGTGTCAAGCCTAGCCATAGATTTTAAAGATTTTTCTCCCCCGCCCCCCCCCTTTTTTTTTGTTTTATGTTTTACATTTAGGCATGTGATACATTTTTTAGTTAGTTTTTATATACGCTGTGAGGGTTAAGTGGAGGTTCATCTTTTTTGCCTATGAATGTTCTAATGCTCTATCACTATTTGTTGAAAAGGTTATATTTCCTATATTGAATTACACTTGTAGGCTTCTAAAAAATCTCTTAGCCATTATTTGTTTGGTCTGTTTCTGCATTCTCCATTCTGTTCTATTGATCTATGTTTTTGTCCGTCTGCAGTGTCACACTGTATTTATTATTATAGCTATATGTGGACCTTTATACTAAGTAAAGTGAGTCCTTTCATTTGTTCTACTTTTGTAATACTGTTTTACCTGTTCTAGAAGTAGCTATTCTACAAATTATTATTTTTTTAAGTTATTGTGATGATCATGAAGTGAGAAAAACACCACAAATTAGAATAGGCTTCTCTACGTCTACAAAAAGAAAAAAACCTTGATGGGATTATGATAGGAATTACCTTAAACTTATGTATCAATTTAGAGAAAATTAACATCTTCAGTATGTTGAGTCTTCCAATCTATGAACACAAAATATGTCTCCATTTATTTAGGTTGTCTTTGATTTCTTTCATCAACATTTTATACTTTTGAGTATGTAACTCTTGTTTATGTTTTGGTAAGTAATTGTCTTAGGAACAATGATAATTTCTTTGGCGTATTTTAATTTCTATTTTCACATGTTAATTGTTAGCATTTATAAACAGTTTGATTTTTGTGTGTTGATCTTGTATCCTGTAACTTTATTTAACTCTGTTATTTTTTCCAGGTTTTTGTAAATGCTTTGTGATTTTCTGTGTAGACAATAATGTCATTTGCAAGTAGGGACAGTTATATTTTGTTTGTTTGTTTCCAATCTGTGTGCTTGTTATTTTTCTTACGGTGTTATACTAGCTAGAACTTCAGTAGTATGTTGGGAAAGAGTAGGGAGCGTGGACATCATTGCCTTGTTACTAATTTTAGGAGTAAAGCATTTAGTCTTCTATCATTGTGAATAATTTTAGCTGTCATTTTTTGGTTGATATCCTTTATCATGTTGGGAAAGTTTCCCTTCATGAAATAATGTTGGATTTTGTCAAATTTTTTTTCTGCCTCAATTGATATGTTCATATTATTCTTCTTCTTTAGCTTGTTGATGTGATTGTTTGCTTAGCTTTATTTTGAATACTGAACCATGTTGTACACGTGGAATAAATCCCACTTTATTAGGATATATAATTATTTTTATATATGCTTGAATTAGATATGCTAATTTTTGTATAGGTATTTTATGTTTGTATTCGTGAGAGAAGATGGTCTGCAATAATCTTTTTCCGTCTGGTTTTCATTTCAGAGTAATATTTGCCTTATAAAATGCGAAGCATTTTCTCTTCTTTTTTTTTAATAGACTGTGAAAATGGGTGTTAATTCTTAAGTTTACTTAAATTCTCCACCTAAACCAATTAGGCCAAGAGAATTTTGAATTCTCCACTTAAACCAATGAGGCCTAGATAATTCTTTTGAAACTGAGGGGAGTTTTCCAATTCAGTTCAATTTTTAACATTGTTATAGGACTGTTCATATTATTCATTTCACATTGGTTGTATTTTGGTAGTATGTGTTTCTCAAGGAATTGGCTTGTTTCTTCCCAAGTTGTTAGATTTGTAAGTCTAAAGTTGTTTATAGTATTCCCTTTTTAATCCTCTAATACATGCAGGATTTGTGGTAATGTTTTTTTCATTCCTTATGTTTTTGATTTGTATATTTTCTCTATTAGTTTTTTATTCCTGGCGTTTGTGATTTTTGTCTTTTCTCTATTTTTGTTAGTCTTCCTATAGATTTATCAATTTTATTCATCTGTTTTCAAAGAACTAGTTCTTTTATTAATTTTCTCTACTATTTTCCAACTTTTAATTTTATGTCTTATCTTTATGATTTCCTTCCATCTACCTGCTTAGGTTTATTTGCTTCTTCCCTACTTTCTTGAGGTAAGAACTTAGATCATTTATTTGAGACTTTTTTTTTCGTAACGTAACCATGTAGTGATACGAGTTTCGTTGTCCACATGACTTTAGCTGCATCAAGCATATTTTAGTGTGTTGTCTTTTTATTTTCATTCAGTTTTATGAATTGCAGACTTTCTTTGTAACCCTTCTTTGACCCATGGATTATTTATTTAGAAATGTGCTTAGAGATATTCTCATTACCTTTCTGTTATTGATTAATAGTTTGATTCAATTATGGTTGGATAACATGTTCTGTATGATTTTAACTCTTTGAAATATGTTGAGATTTGTTTCATGGCTCAGGACATGGTCTATCTTGGTGACTATTCAATGGGCATTTTTTTTTTTTGGTGGAGTATCTGTGTGTTTTAATTTGATTTTGCTGAATGTGTTGTTCATATTTTCTGTATTCCTGATGATTTTCTCACTAGTACTTTTATCAATTACTAAGATAGCTCTTTTGAAATCCCCACATATAATTGTGGATATATTTATTTTTTTCTTCCAGCTCTGTCAGTTTTTGCTTTATATATTTGAGACTCTGTTTTTGCTTGTTTAGTTTCCTATGTCTTCCTAGTAGATTGCTCCTTTGATCATTATGTAATATCTTTCCTCAAGTCTAGTAATTTTCTTTGCTCTGAAATTCACTTCATCTGATATTAATACAGCTACTTCTGCTTTTTATTAATATTGCATGTTATGTATTTTTCATGCTTTTACTTTCAAATGATTACCTTCACATGTTTTTATGTATTTTGCTCCTTTAAATGGTATATATCAACAATTTTTCACTTAATTATAAATACGTTATAGCATTTATCCTATTTTATTTACTGTTTTCTGTTTATTTTTCTCTATTTCTTATTTCTCTAATTCTTTCTTCTTGCCTTCCCGTGTATACTAGAACATTTTTTCAGATTTCATCTTGATTCATATATATATCGTTTTTTTTTTTTTTTTTTCTTTTTCTTTTGAGACAACGTCTTGGTCTGTCACCCAGGCTGGAGTGCAACAGCATGATCTCAGCTTACTGCAGTCTTGGCTTCCAAGATACAATCAGTTCTCCTGTCTCAGCCACCAGAGTGGCTAGGACTACAGGCGCACATCACCATGCCTGCCTAAATTTTGTATTTTTAGTAGAGACAGGATTTCATTATGTTGACCAGGTGGATCTTGAACTCCTGATCTCAAGTGATCCAGCCGCCTTGGCTTCCCAAAGTGTTGGGATTAGAGCATCAGCCACCATGCCTGGCCAGATTAATATATGTAGTATTTTTGACTTTCTGACTGTATTTTGGATAAATTTTACAGTGGTTGCTTTGGGTTTACATACACATGACTTATTCTAGTCTACTGATACCATCATTTTATCTTTTTAAGGAAATGCAGAAAGTTTTTTTTTTTTAGATCTCTTTACATTTCGTCATTTTATTTTTTCATTGACATAATTGTATATATTTTGGGGGCATTGAGCAATATTTAAATACAATGTATAGTGATCAAATCAGAATAATTTTGTATCCTTTAACCAAAGTTGTCCTATCTTGTACTCTCCCTGCCCTCCCCAGTCTCTAGTAACTACTATTTTATGCACTACTTCTATGAGATCAAACTTCTTAGTTTCCACGTGAGTGAGAACATGTGGTACTTATGTTTCTTTGCCTATCTTATTTCCCTTAACATAATGTCCTCCAGGCTGTATGTATGTCCTCCAGACATGTATTGGAGTCTGTTTCTCTCATTAGATATAATAATTTTTAAATATATATTGGGTGTTCCTGTGTTAGGTACAAATATATTTATAACTGTTATATAGTCTGGCAGTATTGATCCATTTATCATTACATAATGACCTTCTTTGTCTCTTTTTACTATTTTGACTTAAAGCTTGTCTCAGGTGATGTAAATAGAGCTACTGCTGTTCATTTTGAATTTCCATTTGCATGGCATACCTTTTGGCGTCTTTTCACTTTTAGTATATGTGTGTCTTTATAGGTGAAGTGAGCTTCTTATGGGTAGTTATGTTTGCATCATTTTCAAAAAAATTTGTTCAGTTTATTCATCCAGCCTGTTTTTTAATTGGTGAATTTAAACTTTCTATTTAAAGTTATTATTTACAAGTAAGGGCTTACTCCTATCATTTTGTTGTTTTCTGGTTGTTTTATATATACTTAGTTCCTTTCTTAATATTTTTACAGTTTTGTGGGGATTTTTTGTAGTGATAACCTTGATTTATTTCACTTTCTCATGTGTATCTGCTGTATCAGGGAGTTTTATTTATACTTTGTGTGTTTTCATGATGATAGTTACTATCCTTTTACTTCCAAATGTAGGACTTCCTTAAGTATTTTTTGTAAGTTCAGTCTAGTCATGATGACTTTCCTCAGTTTTCTACTCTGGGAATGTCTGTATTTCTCTTTCATCGCTGAAGGATAGCTTTGTGGTGTATAATATTCTTGGCTACCATCCCCCGAACACCACACCTTTCATCACTTTGAATATATCATTTCAAAGTGGGCTGCATGATTTCTCCTGAGAAATCTGCTGTTAGTCTAGTGGGGATTCCCTTATATGTGACTTGACACTTTTGTCTTGCTTGTTTTTAGAATTCTCTCTGTCTTTGAATTTTGACAGTTTGACTATATTTTGCTTCAGAGAAGATATTTTTAGTTCAGTCTATTTGGCCTTTAAGCTTTATGAATCTGGATGTCCATCTCTCTTTTCCAGACTTTCAGCTATTATTTCATTAAATATATTTTCTATGCTCTTTCCTGTGTCTTCTCCTTTTGGGACTTCCATAATGTGACTGTTGTTTGCTTAATGATTTCTCATAATTGCTGTAGGCTTTCTTCATTCTTTTTCTTTCTTTCTTTTTGTCTGGCAGATTAATTCAAAAGATCTGTCTTCAGATGTAGAATTTTTTTCTTCTGCTTCATCTAGTCCATTGTTAATGCTCTCAATTATACTTTTTAAAAGTTTTATTCATTGAATTCTTCAAATCCCAAGAATTTTTCTCCAATATGGATCACATTATATAATTTTTCTTGTAGATCATATTTTTTTTTCTTGATTGGGTCAAATTGTCTATGTATTCTCTTGTTTTCTCTTGTAATGTATTCTCTTGTATCTCATTGTGTTTTCTGAGGATTATTGTTTTGAATTCATTTTTAGTCATATCATAGTTATGTTTTTATTAGGGCCTGTCATCGAGGATTACTGTTTTCCTTTGGTGGTTTCATATTTTCTTGCTTTTTCATGTTTCTTGTGTTTTTCCGTTGGTTTCTATGAATCTAGTGGGACAATCACCTCTTCAGATTTTATATAATAGCTTTCTTAGGGATAACATTTTTTCTGCTAGTTGTATCCTAGCATGTTGGTTGGGTAGGCTTTGATTTTTGGTTCTGAGTTAATGCAGTAGTGGTAGTTTATATTTCTGTTGATTTCTTCAGCTCTATTTGGTGTCAGTGGTGTCTGTGATTGGCTTTGTGGCATAGGATGTGGGTATTTGTTGTTGCTGTTGTGCAGCTTTCCTGAGAGTAGGAGCCATAGGGGAGGGTGATTCTCATATCTGGGATGGGACACACTATGTATGGCGGTTCTGCTGGTTGCAGACATGGTATTTCTGGGAGAAGGGACATGGAGTGCCAATTCTCGGTTGTGAGGGAGTTACATGCAGCAGGTCTTGGCCCCAGTGTTAATGAAGGCTCTGTCACCTAGTTAGGAGTGCACTGCTATGATCATAGCTCACTCAAACACCTTGGCTCAAGTGATCTTCCTCCTTTACCCTCCTGAGTAGCTGGGATTACCAGCATGCACCAACACACTCAGCTAACGTGATACAATTTATTTTAGAGATAGGAGATCACTATGTTGCTCAGACTGGTCTTCAACTCTTGGCCTCAAGTGATCCTCCCATATCAGTCTTCTGAGCAGCTGGGATTACAGGTATGTGCCACCACACCTAGCTTTTTAGCTTTATTTCAAAATAGTCTATAATTTATGATCCATCTTTAAATATTTATTTTCAGTGTTTTACATTAAGAGTTTAATTAGACACAAATTTCTGTATTTCTTTCCTTTCTGTATTTTTTCTTTTTTTTTTGTATGTAATTCTTTTCTTTAATGCTGATTTCCTTTCTCCAAGTAATGCTAATTTTCTTGCAGTAGCTTTTACTATTGTTAGTTTTCTGAATACTGTCAATCACACTACATTCCCATTTGGCAATTTTTACTTGTTCTTCATTGTTAGATTATTATTTTCTCTGTTATTTTCACTCCACTCTGCATGGATTGAGAATGTGTGTGGTCACTTATTTAAATTTTTTTCATAAGGTGTTGTAGAAAACTGATTTTTCCTTCTGAGCTGTTATGTACTTGGGTGGTCACTGAATCGTTTGCTACTGTAGCTGTGAGCTATGTTTGCTCATTTATACATTGGTTTATTGTTTAAAATCTCTTCCTGGAGTTAATTGCTTTCAGTCTATTGACTTTTTTTTTTTTTTTTTTTTTTTGCATTTCACAATCTCAAAAGGCTTTTGAATGCTGTTGATGTTATGGACGTGGCTGATTACATTTAAGTAGTAATTTATGTAAATTTAAGTGTATTTTAGAAATTTGAAATAACCCATTTTTAATACCAGCTTTCAAAAAATGAATTCTCAGATGAGAACTTATCTTCTGTTTAAAATGATAGCGATTTGGTAATAAAGACTGTTGTCTTAATTAAGAATTTGAAATAATTTTTGTGTGACTTAGACTAAAAACTTATAGAAATTTAGATTTTTTTTCAGTTTTTAACATATAACCAACATTTAATGGACTTCCTTGTTCTTAATAATTTGATTAATTATCATACGATATAATCCTTAAAAGTTCGATTACTATTTCAGCAGAATTGGTCACTTAGATTAATATTACCTAATTGATTTATGAATGTTTTGTTCATTCTCTTTATTTGCAATGTCTGTAAATATTTGTTTCTCCAACAAATTAGAACACAATATTTATCTGTTTTATTTTGCCAATGAAGAATGATAGATTATTTAATTTATGTCCCCTCAGTGATGTTAAACATTAAAAAAATGTTTTGGCCATTTATGTTTGTTCTTCTGTGAATTATAAAAGTTTATTTTTCTTTTGGAGCATTCATTTTTTCATATTAAATTTACATGGATTTTTATATGTGAAAGACATTAACTCATTAAAAATAATGTTTGTTATATGCTTTATTCAATAGTTTATGTTCAGTTTATCATCAGAATGTTTGCCTTTAGGGGTCCTGTTGCTTGAGCAATGCATACTCATAAGCGCTTCCAGGCACATTTCCTGTGGTGAGAGGCTAAAGCTAAAGGAATCATGAGTGAACTTAGTCAGACTGCAGCAATAGTAGATTCATGTCACTCTTCAGGGTATATGCTAATTGAATTGTGTGGCAAACACAGTTTTGTCTTTTTGACTCTCATATTTTAGAATATTGGTGGGGGCTTGGTGTCATTTGTTTGGCTAAACCAGTATATTTTTGCATTTACATTCAAAATTGGCTTCCTTTCTTGTACTAATTGTGTATCTGGGTTTTGTTATCTTTGGAAAATAAATTGGCCTTACTTGGAAACAACCTGGTATGATTTCGGTCATGTAAATGCATCCATGATGGGGGAAGGATATCACCTGTAAACAGAAAGATATTTAAGGTAAACAAAAATGGTATTTAAACAGGTATCAACAGTAGATCCTAAAAGACAATGATGTCCTAAGAATTATAAGGGAAGGTTATTTTTATGTAGAATTCTATACCTAAGCAAATTGTCAGCCTTGAAGACAGAAAAAGAATATTTTTAGGTATTCAAGTGATTAGTGCTACATTCTATATATCCTGTGGAAGTTTCTTGAAGAATTTCTCCAAAAAATAAGGAAGAAAAATCAAGAAAAACAAAGTTATAGGACCTAGAGAATAGAGTCAAAACACACACACACTCTCTCTCTCTCTTTCTCTCTCTCTTTCTCTCTCTCTTTCTCTCTCTCTTTCTCTCTCTCTCTCTCTCTCTCTCTCTCTCTTTCTCTTTCTCTTTCTCTTTCTCTTTCTCTTTCTCTTTCTCTCTCACTCTCACTCTCACTCTCTGATAGTGGAGGTGGAGCGAAGTTTCAGAACCCACAACTCAGGACGAAAGCATTTTCCAGGAAGAAAAGGAAACTCCTTTTAATAAATTTGTGAGGAAGTGAGCAGAAAACTTAAAGTCATTGAGATACATTTTTCATTTTAAAGAAAAAGAATGAAAACAAGTAAAATTCCAACCCTAAAAGTTATATTAAAAGTTCAGGGAAGAATAACCAAGTATAGTGAAATGAAACATGATATTTAGCAATTGATACAGCGTAAGAAAAGTACATATATATATATATATATATATATATATATATATATATATGTATTTTTTGAGACAGAGTCCCACTCCGTGGTTCAGGCTGGAGTGCAGTGGCATGATCGTGGCTTATTGCAGCCTCTGCCTCTTGATTTCAAAGAAATCTCTTGTCTCAGGCTCTGGAGTAGCTGGGATTACAGACGTGCACTACCATGCCCAGCTAATTTTTTTGTATTTTCAGTAGAGACGAGGTTTTGCCATGTTGGCCAGGCTGGTCTTGAACTTCTGGCCTCCAGTGATCTGCCCACCTCAGCCTTCCAAAGGGCTAGAATTACACGCGTGAGCCTCCGTGCCTGGCTGAAGAATTCTCTTTTAATTGGCCTAGGGATCATGTTATTGAACAAACATTGAAGGAGATGTATTTGTTGTCCCCTACTTGGATAAGCACAGAACATAATTAAAAATAATTTTTATTGGTTTTTAGATTTTACAGTCATTTTGTGGCCAAAACATAAGTGACTTGTTTGTATTTAAGGGAGATAATATGAATCTTAATAACCTTTATAGTATAAAAATAAACATAAAGATAAATGATGAGGACCATGAAAGGGCAGGGGAGAGAGTAAGAGCCTTACTATTATAAATTCATCTTACAAAGGTGTTTATTGAGATACTGTAGAACATTAAGAAATAAAAGTTTACTTAAATTTGCAAAACTTAGTTTCTTTTTTAACCATAAAAGTATTTGCTTGTAACTTTTATACTTGTTTTAGAGACAGTTATGTTGGGAAATTTTGGCTCATTAAAATTTTTTCTTCTTTGTTTAAAATATGGAAATGTAATAAATTAGTCCAATGAAAAAGCACGTTTTCCCATGCTCCTTTGTGGAGTGATCAGTTCAAGTGAAAGTCACTGGGTGGAAGACTACTGGGACTGGTGCTTGAAAGAGACTGGCTCAGCTGGAAGCTTAATTTACTTTTTGCTCCCTTTTCTTTCCTTTTCCTTTCTTGTACTTGGACCTGGTCTTGGATCTTTAAGGGAAAGACTGGAAGCACAGACATGCTTCTGAGATATAGTGGGTTTGGTTCCAGACCACTGCAATAAAGTCAGTCACATGAATTTTTGATTGCCCAGTGCTTATAAAAGTTACATTTACCCTATACTGTAGTTTATTAAATGTTCTGTGAATGCAAAAGTATCTGAGACAGATCTGAATCAGTTTAGAAAGTTTATTTTGCCAAGGTTAAAGATGCACCCATGAAACACCCTTAAGAAGTCCTGATGACACGTGCTGCAGATGGTCAGGTCACAGCTTGGTTTTACATATTTTAGGGAGACATGAGACATCAATCAATATGTGTAAGATATATATTAGTTCTGTCCAGAAAGGCAGAACAAATTGAAGCAGGGGAGGGGGCTTCCAGGTAATAGGTAGATAAGAGAAAAATGGTTGCATTCTTTTGAGCCTCTTAGCCTTTTACTGAAGACAGAATTTATATGTGAGAAGAGGGTAGAGGAATGTCACTTATGCCTTTGTTGGGGTCAGTGAAACAGTAGGGCAGAGAAAGCAATCAGATAGGCGTGTGTCTTAGGTGAAAAGAAGTATGATTTGAGTTCTGTCTGTCCTTTGTCCAAAAGCAATTTCCTTGTGGGCAAATTGTGAGGAGAGTATGTAGCTTGGAGGGCAGATTTGCCTAACACTTTCCAGCTTGTCTTTTCCCTTTGGCTTAGTGATTTTGGGGTCCCAAGATTTATTTTCCTTTCGCAGGTCAGTAGCCTTATGTCTTAAGAAAACAGTATGCATACCTTAATTACAAAAATATTTTTACAAAATGCTATAATGACCATCTGAGCCTTCAGCATGTCCTAGTCTTTTTGCTGGTAGAGGATCTTGCCTTGATGTTGACAGCTGCTGAGTTTGAGTGGCTGAGGCAATTTCTTCAAATACGACAACAATGAAATTTGCTGTACCAGTTGGCTTTTGCTTTCACAAAAGATTTCTCTATAGCACATGATGCTTTTTAATAGCATTTTACCCACAGCAGAACTTCTCTTAGAATTGGATTCAGTTCTCTCAAACCTTGTACCTGCTTTACCAACTAAGTTTATGGAATATTCTAAATTATTTGTAATCATTTCAACAAAGTTCACAACATCTTTACCAGGAGTAGATTTCATTTCAATAAACCACTTTCTTTGCTCTTCCATAAGAAGCAACTCCTCATTGGTTCAAGTCTGATCGTGAGGTTGCAGCACTGTAGTCACACAATGGGCTCTACTTCTAATTATCTGGCAGTTTCCACCACATCAGCAGTTACTTCCTGCTCTGAATTCTTGAATCCCTAAAAGTTATTCAAGAGAGTTGAAATCAGTTTCTTCCAAACTCCTATTGATGCTGATATTTTGATCTTCTCCCATGAATCATAAATGTTCTTAGTGGCATCTAGAATGGTGAATCCTTTCCAGAAGGTTTTCAACTTAGTTTGCCCACATCTGTCAGAGGAATCACTATCTATGGCAACTATAGCCTCATGAAATATATTTCTTAAATAATAAGCCTTGAAAGTTAAGATGACTCCTTGATTCATGGGCTACAGAATGGATGTTGTGTTAGGAGGCATGAAAACAACATTCATCTCCTGTATATCTCTACCAGAGCTCTTGGGTGACCAGCTATATTGTCAATGAGCAGTAATATTTTGAATTGAATCTTTTTTCTGAGTAGTAGGTCTTGACAGTGGGTTTAAATTATTGGCTAAACTATGCTGTAAGTAGATATGCTGTCATCCAGGCTTCGTTATTTCATTTAGAGAGCAAAGGAAGAGTACATTTAGCATAATTCTTAAAGGCCTGAGAGTTTTCTGAATGGTAAATGAACACTGGCTTCAACTTAAAGTTGTGAGCCCCTAGCAAGAGGACAAGAGGGTCAGCCTGTCCTTTGAAGCCTTGAAGCCAGGCATTGACTTCTCTCCAGCTATGAAAGTCTTAGATGGCATCTTCTTCCAATAGAAGGTTATTTTGGTTACCATAAAAATTGAAAATCTGTTTGTTTTTTTTTTTTTTTAGACAAAGTCTTGCTCTGTCACTCAGGCTGGAGTGCAGTGATGTGATCTCCACTTACTGCAATCTCCACCTCCCGGGTTCAAGTGATTCTCCTGCCTCAGCCTCCCAAGTAGCTGTGACTACGGGCATGCGCCATCACACCTGGCTAATTTTTGTTTCTTTAGTAGAGATGGGGTTTCACCATGTTGGTCAGGATTGTCTCGATCTCCTGACCTCATGATCCGCCTGCCTTGGCCTCCTAAAGTGCTGGTATTGCAGTGAGCCACCACACCTGACTGAAAATCTGTTATTTTATATAGCCATCTTCATCAGTGATCTTAGTTAGATCTTCTCGTTAACTTGCTACAGCTTCTGCATCATTGTTTGCTGCTTCACCTTGCACTTTTATGTTACGGAGATGGCTTCTTTTCTTAAGGCCTGTGAACCAACATCTACTAGATTCTAACTTTTCTTCTGAATCTTCTATACCTCTCTCAGTCTTCATAGAATTGGCAAGAATTAATGCCTTGCTCTGGATTATGCTTTGGCTTATGGGAATGTTGTAGCTGGTATCATCTTCTACCCAGACCACTAAAATTTTCTCCATGTCAGTGATGAGATTGTTTTGCTTTCTTATTATTCTTGTATTCACTGGAGTAGCACTTCTAATTTCCTCCAATAACTTTCCCTTTTCATTCACAACTTGGTTAACTGTTTGGCACAAGAGGGCTTAGCTTTTGGACTATGTTTGCTTTTGGCATACTTTCTTAACTAAGCTTAATTCTTTTTAGCTTTTTATTTAAAATAGATGAAGTAAAACTTTTACTAGAACAGTTAGAGGCCATTGTAGGGTTATTGACTGGCCAAATTCCAATTTTGTCACAACTCAAGGAACAGGTAGGCTCCAGGAGAGGATGTGAGTTGGAAAATAGCCAGATGGTAGAGTAGTCAGAATATATACAATGTATATCAGTTAAGTTTACTATTTTATATAGGCCTGGTTCTTGGTTCCCCCAAACAATTACAGTGGTAGCATCAAAAATCACTAATCACAAATCACTATAACAATTGCGATAATAGTAAAGAGTTTAAAATGTTGTGAGAATTACGAAAATGTGATACAGAGATGAAATGAGCCCATGCTATTGAAAAATGGCACCAGTAGACTTGCCACAGGTGACATGTAGACTTGCATGATTTTTTCTCATCTTAACAAACACAACATCTAGATCATACATTGCTCTTCATTTACCATCCCATTATTTTGCTTCCTTTCTAGCAGAATTTCTCAAGGGAATTTCTCCCTATCTCCAGTTTTTATCCTCCCATTCTTTCTAAAATTCACTTCATCATATTTCCTTTGATCACTCCACCAGAGCTGCTCTTCTCAGGTTCACCAGTGACCTTTATGTTACTAAATCCCGTGACTAGTTTCCAGTCCTTATCTTCCTTGACCTATCAATAGCATTTGACACAGTTGTTCACCCTGCTCTTTAAAAAGACTTAATTCATTTGACTTCCAGAATACCTCTGTCTTCTGGTTTATTTTCATCTATTTACGTTTAACTTCACTAGTCATTTCTACTCATCTCCTAGGTGTTGGTTGCTTTTCTTCTTCTGGATCTCTGAACAATGGGCTGTGCTGAGTTTCAGCCTTTGTTTCTTACCTTCTCTGTCTAAACTTAACCCATAGTTGATCTCATCCAGTCCTAGGGTTTTCAGTATTAAATACCATATACCCAACTGTTTCTGACTACTCCATATAGAGTTTTCCTTTGAACTCCATATTCACATATTGAAATCAGTTCTATACCTCTCTCTCCACCTGAATGTCTGGTAGATTTCTCAAATTTAGTGTAGACAAAACCAGGTTCCTTATATTCCCTCAGACATGTTCCTGCTGCCATCTCTCCCTCATTTCAGCGCTCTACTTGGCAGTTCTTGACTCCCAGCAGTTCAAAATCTTTGGAGTTATCTTTAACTCTCTCACAGCTCACATTTCTTTCTGCTGCTACGTATTGCTCTTAGTCATCGCTATCTTTCACTTGGATTTAAAGCAATATTCTTGTAATAGGTCTTTCTGCAACTACTTTTGCTCCTGTCTTTCATTTCTAGCCCCTACCCCTTGCTCTATTCTTCCTGTGATATTCAGAGTGAAATTTAAAATATTTAAATCAGATTTTTTTTTTTACTTTTATAATTTGAAACTCTATAATGGCTTCTCATTTTATTCAGAGTAAAAGTCACATATTTTATGATGGGCTGTGTGTCTTCAGTTTTCACTGCTTTTCTGATCTCAGTTTCTTTTGCTCTTGTCCTCACCTTCTGCTAGAATATTCTTTCCTCAAATATCTTCTTCCTCTCTTCCTGCTTAAAGGTCTCTTCATCATTGAAGACCTCATTAATGGCCATATTTAAAGCAGCAACCTTTCCCTTCTCTACTTACCATTTCTACCTCATTTTTCTTCATAGCCTTATCTCTGTCACACTGTAAACATGTAATTTACATATTCATTTATTCATTCATATATTATCATTCTCCACTATGAATGCGTATTCTTCATAAATGTATTTTAGTCAGTTTTGTTCACTACTGTATCTCTGACGAATGGTAGCTTCTTGATAAATGTTTGTTAAGTGAATGAGTCTTACATACTGCATAGATAGATACCTAGCTAAAATTAATATCATGGAATGTCAAATTCTGTTTTCAAGTAAACATTGTGACCTATTTTCAAACTCCAGCACTGTGACTCTAGAATCATTTCTCGTAATTGTTGAATTTTAAGGCCTTCTGTGAAAATAGTTGGAGTAGTAGCTGATCATAAGAAAAAGGCAGTGAGCTGATCTTAACTGGTAGTCTATTTTCAGCACTACCATTAACTTAGCACACACTTTGAACACACTGCTTACTGGTTTTTTTTTTTTTTGGAGATAGAGTCTTACTCTGTTACCCAGGCTATAGTGCAAGTGACACAATCTCGGCTCACCACAGCCTCCACCTCCCAGGTTTGAGCGATTCTCCTGCCTTAGCCTCCTGAGTAGCTGGGATTATAGGCACATGCCACCACACCTGGCTAATTTTTGTATTTTTAGTAGAGATGAGGTTTCACCATGTTGGCTAGGCTGGTCTCAAACTCCTGACCTCAAGTGAGCTGACACTCAGCCTCCCAAAATTCTGAGCCACCATGTCCAACCATTGCTTACTTTTTGAGCCTCCTTTTTTGTTAATCTATAAATTGCATTTTGTAAGCTATACATTATATAAAATTTTTCAGAATTTCAGGAATTTTATATTATGTAATTGTGGAATGGTATACCATGACTTAATGGAGCTGAAAACTATAGAAAATATGGGAAGAAATAAAGATATTTCCAATAGTATAAACTTGCAAAACTGGTAACGTGGAGTCCTATTATGTTATGTCTGATGGTCTTCAGTAACTTAGGGCATACTACTTTGTATCTCCAGATAGACAGAAGTGTAAAATATCCTGCTTAAATTATTACAATGTACTTTTGAGAAAACTAAAAAAAAAACTGATCTGATAGAAAAAGAAGGAAATCTAAGAGGTTGACCAGGTAGTTTGGGCAGATTATAGAAAGAGGATTTCAAAAGTCAGAGACGGGAGTTTGGTCTTGGTTTATATTATAGCGTAAAACTGGAATCTGCCAGATGTTTGTTCTATGGTTAAAATGAAAGTACTGTATGAGAAAGATGAGTCCAACATGGGCATATTTAATGAAGGGGAGATTGGAGTTAAGAAAGCAACTTAGGAAGTAAAATTACGTGCTATAGTAATTTCAGGAATAAGAAGGGTCTAAATCTGTTTTAAACTGACAATAGTGAGAATGGAAAAAATGGGATAAAATAAGAAAGGAATAATAGTAGGATGTGGTTATTGATTAGATGTGGAGGAATCAAGGAATCATAAAATTAATGTGATTTTGGGTTTCATCGTGAGTTATTAGGGGTGATTTCTTTCAGTCAGTAGGCTGGGAGTGATTTTAGGAAAGGATTGTGTTTGAATATAAGGACTGCATCAAGATTTGGCTATTTTTTCAGCTAGAGGTTTTCAGACGTTCCCCTCCCCCAAATAAAATGTTATATGACAACTCTGTATGTTAAAAACACGTTAAGAGTGAAGTTGATCTGTTTGATGCAGAGGTGGAGAAGATACGTGGAAGGAACCAGCATCTTCCTGACTTCCTGTCCTCCTTGAACCCAAAGGTTCTGAGGAGTATAGTCAGAAATCACTGAAGTAGATCATTTATAAGTGTTCCCGCAGATCCAATATTTGGTGACCTTGTCTGTGATAACCCGTGTATCTTCTGCATGGCTGTATCTTTTTTGTTTCTTCTCACCTAAGCAATTATCAAATGTTTATTATTGTTTATTATTTTAGACTCTTACCTGGCTCTGGGGATTCATAGAATAAAAAAGGGATATAGGTTCTTCTTCTTCTTTTTTTTTTTTTTTTTTTTTGAGGTGGAATCTTGCTATGTCACTCTGAGTGGAGTGCAGTGGCTTAATAATGGCTCACTGCAACCTCCATCTCCTGTTTTCAAGCAATTCTCCTGCCTCAGCCTCCCGAGTAACTAGAACTGCAGGCATGCACCACTACACCCAGCTAATTTTTGTATTTTTAGTAGAGACGGGGTTTCACAATGTTGGCCAGGTTGGTCTTGAACTCCCTACCTCGAGTGATCCACTAGCCTCCGTCTCCCAAAGTGCTGCGACTATATGCGTGAGCCACCATGTTTGTCTGACCCTTCTTAAAGGAACTTGTAATTTATTATAAAAAGCAGCCATTTAAAAGCTGTGACAGAGAAGTGTTAGTTGTTCAGAGTTTAAGAAAACTTAGTGTAGTCTGTCATGTTTCAGGAGAGGGATGGTCAAGGAGGGCTTTCTTGGAAAAGTTAAAATTGATCTTGCCTGGAGATGAGAGAATACAAGTAGGTTGTGTGAAAAACTGAGAGAAGTCCCTTCATGGTTGAGGCAGAAGGATCTACATGAGGCTGGAGAAGTACAAAGTAAAACTGGTAAGCTAGATTAGGACCAGAGCAACACATGTCATGTTAAAGATTCTGGACTTTATTCTGGCAGTATGGGTAATCCATTGAAAGGTTTATTAGTGAGAATATAAAGTGACCTGATTAGCCTTTCAAACAGACCAACCTGGTGGGCAGAAATATGGAGAAAAGGTTTCAAGTGAGGGTGAAGTGAAACTGAGGGCAAGGGGATGCAGTGAGACTACCTCGGAGGCTGCAAATGTAGTTCAGATGAGATAGAGTCTGAATAATAGGTGGTGCTACAGGGGAACTAAAGACAGAACTCAGGATACACTTAAGAGGTAGAATTAACAGGAATTGGTGATTATTTAGGTACAGAGTATAGGGCAGGAGAAAGTATCATTGATGACACCTTAGATTTTGACCTAAACAGTTGGGTAAATATTAGTGCCATTTATAAACTTTATGGACTGCACCTCCTTTATTTTGGTTGTTTTGCATGTTATCTTTACATGTTATTTTCTATCTCCTCAATGCCTTTGTTTCTCACCATTTACTCCATGCCCTTGTATTCTCTCTATCCACTGAAATAACTGCTTTATAAAAGATGTGTTTTAATTTATTTCGAGATCTTCCTCCAAACTGTGGTGCAAGACTTCCTTCATGGAGTCTTTTATCAATATTCTCATCCTTGATTATGTTATCTTTACCTTATAGTTTATCAGTATTTGTGTGTAATCTGTACCTTACTCACTTGTATTTGATGCTTCTCTATGATCTCTAGTGATTTTTATATATATGTACACATATTTGTAGGATTTCCCCAATTTTATATTGTAATTTATTTCTACATTATGAGTATCTGCACCTGAAAGTCAGTGTAAAATGTGTAAGTACTACCTCTGTTACATCCATTTGCTCTTTAGTTCATTACATGGAATTGAATATTATTTATAAATGTCAGATTTATAATATTGATAAACATTTTTTGTCTGTTCTAGGTTAATGCTCCAAATGGAATGACAAATATATTTCAAAATAGAGATTTTGATAGGATGAGTGGTAATAATATACAAGGTTTTTTAATGTTAATCACTAGAAAAGGTTTATGGATACAGTTATTTAGGCAGACTTCCTAAGTGGGACATTTGACTACATTATACAAAAGATCATTGAGTAAAAGCAATCTGAACAAGTTTTTATTAACTTTGTAAATGCTTTTGAATATACTGTTATATAAAAGTAATCCTAAATTTTTGTCGCAGTAGTTTTAAGTGTTTTACCAACAAGTATCTAAAGCCTTCATTGCTTTCCTTTTTTTCTTTTCTTCTTTCTTTTATACATTTTTATATTCCGGATCTGAAATTTATTTTAAGCCATTTCATAATTATCTGCAATTTTATAATTTTGTAAATGTCTCAAGGAGGGTATCATCATTATTAAAATATTCTTATGGCAGATAATGTTTAAATAGGGCATTATTTATTTTTAATTTCTAATTATTGGGTGTGTCAAAAAAGTGAAACATTGAAAATTAACAGTATTACTTTTGATGACTGATTTTGAGAGCTGGATTTCTTATTTTGGAAGATATTTGAAGTAAAAATAAAAATTAAGTCACCTTAATATTATAATGGCAAAATATACGATTTGTACCATTTTAAGAAGTTGATTGAGTCAGTGAAAAACAATTGAGGTTGCCAAACTTTGGAAATCACAGATGTAAAATGTTGATTAGTTGTGAATATTCTACTGCTTTTTAATATGTTAACATAATTTGGAAATGTACGTTTTATGACCTTAACTAATTGAAAATTAAAGCAAAGCAATATAAAACTATAATATTTTAAAAAGTAAGCATAAGGCAGTTTGGTAAATTTTAAGAACACAGATGTTTTAGTTGGAACAAATGTGAAAGACATATTATTTTAAATGAAAATGAGGTCCACAGCTATCTGTTTGGAAATGTCTTTCAATTACAGTGGCGTCCATGACTGTTGGATTTGAATGAAGATTTGGCTGCAATTTCTCTCTATCCCATTCTGTGTTTCCTTTTGAATAAGAAACAGCATGTGTGAAATACATTTACTCTAATCCATTCCATACTGGGTAATAAAAATTCTGTGAAGAATGATTATGCATGTTATGAAATTATTCCGATTATGTTTTTTTCCACTTTCAGCTAGCTAGTATTTTTAAGTTTATATAAATTTTACAGAGTGTGTTGATATATTAATTTATTTTTAAAAATGAGAATATGGAATAACTAACTCTCATTATAGATAATCACATTCCATTGGTGGTGTGATTTCCTGTGTGTTACCAAATGTGAAACAGTATTCACTGAAAAAGAAATAAAATTTTCTGAGTGAGCAATAAACCAAGCAATTAGAAATGAATTCTTGCATTTTAAGTTGGCAAGTTGCAGCATGAGATTATTTGCATTTACCAATTCGTGTGTTAAATTCTAGGATTACGCTGAACTTTAAAAAATGAGACAGTTAAAAGGGTAACTTAGTTCACATTTCAAATAAGATGAATGATTTTTATCTGTATCATTCATTTAAAGTTAAATATTGAAATTATGGTTAAAAAATGCAGGTTAACATATATACTTAATTATTTTATTATATAAGTTACTAATCATCAAAAAGTATTTTTATGCTTGATTTTAGTAAATGCACTTATTGAATTCTTCGTATTGTTCCCATAAGGAAGTAATACATATGTGCTTATGTGTATATCTATACACATGACTGTTTAATTCAAATTGATAAGAGATAAACATTGATTTTGTTACTTTGAATGAAAATGATAACAAATAGGGTACATTTTATTACCAGTATTATAATTTATGTAAAGTTAATTGTAGCATCCTCAAATAAGAATATTTGACACAAATTTGTTCTAGGCATTATGTCAGTGAATACCACCTTGTTTTTCTTTCATATTTTAAAAAATCTTGTATTACAATGATGCTTATCAGGGTAGGCCTAAAGAGAATGAACTTTGGAACCTAACTGTCTGCCATCTAATAACTGTGTGACTTTTGATAAGCTACTTAACCCCTATGAGCTTAATTTTTTAGTTTATAAAGTGAAAGGTGTTTTGAGCATTAAGGTCCAAAAATGTAAAGTACTTACAAACAGTACTGTGCACATCGTAAGTACTATTAACATATAATATCTGTTAGTTTTTTACCAGCTGCACGTAAAAAATATGAAATTTTAGGATCTTGTTTGTTAATTTTTTAAAAAACTGCATCAAAATGGGGATATGCTTTGGACATTTTGATCATGGGTTAATTTTTCATTAATGTAATAATTCATACTTGTTTTCATTTAAAATTGAAAAATTTAACTTTCATTTAATGGTAATTTATTAGAAATAGACAATAAAATATATGGCATTTATACGAACAATATTTTGTACGATAATACAATTAGGGAACATATAAATATGGCACGGTGTTCACATTTTAGGTTTATTAAGTATTCGTAGAATTGAATAGGAAATGTTAACATAAATATTTACACTTAGTATATATTGTTACTAATTAATTTTTAAAATTATAAATGTCATATTTTCTTTCATCATTTTGCTTTTCATTTTTCTCTGTCATACAGAAGATTTTTCTTTGTCTCATGGAATAATGATTCTTACATTCTCTGATTTCATTGATGGGGCATATAACATTTGACTGAGTGAGTCTTTGCAGATGTTTATATGGATGGAAGCTAGATTATGGTATTTCAGTTACAAACTGACTGACTTTCCCTGGAACAGAAAAATGCTTGTCAGTTAAGCCACAGACTCGTGTAAATAAGACTCTAGTCTTAAAGAAACATAATGTTTAATCTTTGAAAAATCTGAGTTCAAAGTCATGTATTGCAAAAAAGGAAAACATTTCTGAATTATGAATGCTTTTGTACTGCTGTCAGATAAAAGATTTCTTTAAGGGTTAAAGATAGAAAAAAATACCGACAGAGAAACAGAAAATGTGTTACAGGTTTAACAGTGGTTTCGAGTAATGTGATAAATTATGCTACTGTGAAACTACTGAAGAATTATCATCTGACTATTGAATTACTTACAAATGTCAATCTTCTATATTTGGTGGGTTTGGTTGCCTGACCATAATGTAGGAAAAATAGTCTATTGGATGACCAAGTATTTTTGCTATATTCTTTATTCTAAAATGAATGACTTATTTTTTTCAGTATAAAAATCCCAGGAAATGATCTTAATGGATTTAAAGAATAAACATGCAAAAAATACTTTTTTTCATAAAATTACTTAAGGTGCTGCAGAATTGTGGAGATTCATGCTTTAGTTGTAATTCCTCAGGTGACCAGAGTAGATTTCAGGTTACATTATTTGTATGTAATTTAAGTTCCGAATGATATAATAAGATAGTTAAAAATTAAGCTGAATTAAGCCCGGCATGGTGGCTCACACCTGTAATTCCAGCACTTTGGAAGGCCAAGGCACACAGATCTTGAGGTTAGGAGTTTGAGACCAGCCTGACCAACGTGGTGAAACCCCGTCTTTACTAAAAATACAAAATTAGTTGGGTGTGGTGGCAAGTGCCTGTAATCCCAGCTACTCAGGAGGCTGAGGCAGGAGAATTGCTTGAACCTGGGAGGCGGAGGTTGCAGTGAGCTGAAATGGCGCCACTGTACTCCATCCTAGGTGACAGAGTGAGACTCCATCTCAAAAAAAAAATAGAAAAGAAAAAGCTGAATTGTTTTTTTCTGGCATGGAAGAATAGACTTAATTCTTTATGTTAGAAGCATTCATTAATCACATATATACATTTAATCCAATGCAACAAAAGTATTTTAAATACAATTTTTAAGAAATAGGTATATTTTATTGTCTTTGAGTTAATAAATTTTGAAATATAAAATTGTATGCATTTCTAATTTTCAAGATACTATGTCTTTAAATATGACAACAGCCCTTATTAGCACTAGTAAAAGATGTAATTATTTTCAGTCTTAAGATTTTAAAATTTTCTAATACAAATATTTATAAAGTAACAGTATGGGAAGTAAAATGTTGTAATTATTAGGTAGCTATTCTGTTGCATTTTTCTATATCCTTAATTACATGACTTAGTTTCATGTTATTCAAAGCTTAAAATAAGTATGTTTATTTAAAAAGAATAAGTAGCTATTTCATGGTAATAATTAAGATATTGGTGTTCCAAATGATGTAACTTCAGGTAGTGTGACTTAACTCAGAGTAACTCAAGGACTGTGTATATAGAATTAAAAATATATAGCAGCTTAGTCAAAAGCCACTCATTTTACCTGTTATAAATAACCCTAGATCATACTAATTTTCTTAAAAATAAACTTATATTAAGTTAAAAAGGGAAATTCTTTCAAGTGTGTCACTGCTAAAGATGAGATGTTGATTCATTGTTATATGGCTATCCCCAGGTTCTGAAAGTTGATTTGTTTTCACAAGTGAAATTTTCAGCAAATTATTGGGACTGATTCTTTTCCTTCTCTGAGTTTTCTTATGCTTAATTAAGAAAAAAGATATTTTAACCAAAAGATATTATAAAGTATTAGGAGGAAACTTTCTAGTTTTAAATTGCAAGGCTTGTATGTTCCATGAGCTACCAGTGTTTAATTCAGTATTTCCATCTCAGAACTTACAGCAAATGAGGTAGACGTTTATACCTTTATTTTTTTTTCTGCCGGTGCTGAATACAAAATAACACTCAATATTTGTAAAAGTGATCCTGTTTCAAATCAGAAAACTGTATCACTAGAATATGTATTCCTATTTTGAAAAGCTATTTTAAAAATATTATTTTGTTCCTGCCTGGCTTTCATATTGATTAGACCAGCTCTTATTTTAGAAAAATATGATTAAGTATCATTTTGAAGTAAAAAATGGACAATTCAAAGCAATGTAACATTTCAGATAATATCTTGTTTAGCAGACCAAAAGATAAATTGAGAACTTTGAGAGATTTTTAGATAATCATCTCTAGAAATGCAGTGGTGGAACACTATCAAGTTTGTTATGAAACAGTATTCAAAGTAGGAAGAAATCTGCATGCTTTTATAAGTTTACAGTCTGAATGGATGCTAACTGCAGATGAGAAGTACAACTTTATATTTCTTAAGTTGTATGTAATTTGTTTTTTTGTATGTGATTAATTTGGCAGTTAGATTCACTTTACACTTTGTAAATTCAAAGAAAAGCAATTATCTAACAAAATCAAATGCTTATTAAAAGATATGGGTTAAAACCATTATGTGTTGTATTTTTAGGTCTCAATATGTGTGGGACCTAAAAATACAATGCATAATGGTTTTACACTCTTTATCTTCTTATTTAAGTAAACTAAAAAATAGTACAAAGTCAACTTTTTTCCTGCAAATACTCCCAAATTTTTGTCTTTCTCATAGTTTACCTTAATTTTGTTGCATTGCATATTTCAATTTGAATTCTTATTTTTTAAAATTGGTTTTAAAAAACATATAAGGGACATATGAACTATTCATCCAACTGAATAAGCACATATTTAAGTGATTTTTGAAAAATGTTTATTGGTAAAATGTACTTGGTAACATTGCATATAAAGAGGAAACACCATGTAAAACAGGAGCCACTTAAAAATTCCTTGATAGATTTATTTTTCTTAAAAATCATTTAAGTTATTAGATCATAGTATGAACTATTGTTCATTAGTTTTTGAGTCATTTATTTAAAACATTTCATGAAAAGCAAAAATTATCTGAAATGACCAAGTGCCATTTTCTCTCCATTTACTTATTTGTTCATTCAGTATTAATTGAACAATTTTATTGAATGCATCAAAAATTTAAAAAATAACCTTTAGCTATTCCTATCACTGATACTTAAAACCAATTTAAATATGTAACAGTAGCAATTTTAATATTGAAATGAGAAAAAAGTATTGAAGAATTATGTCTAATAACAAAATTTTTTCTCCTCTGTTGAATTTAGCATTAAAATGATTTTTATGTTAATTTTATGCACCAGAGATTTTTTTTTTCCTCCTCCTCAGAAGCTGAGGATGTGTTATTTTAGATATACCCTTACCAAGGAAGAGATGGTAAATCTATGTTGTGGCTTTTTACATACTTTATAAAGACAGGGTTTAAAAAAAATAATATAGCAGCACTGTAAGTCAATCTTCTCCATGTTTTCTTGAATAATTTTTGTATTCCCATCTTTTATCAGTAGTTGTCACACTATTTTTATAGAACCAAATGCCTAGTAATTGAAACACACACACGTGATCTTTGAGAAGTCATGAAAATACAATTCTTGTGCTTAATGATATCCAGAAAGCATAATATTCTGAAAAAAGATATTCTCTTCAGTCAGTTCAAAATTAAACAGTCTAATGCAAAAGGATATCTAAGGTGAAAGATGTTTGTGTAATGCTAAACATAACCAAAGAAACTGTGGTTTTAGCAAAGGTACTATTGCTCTATTTTATCAAGTGCCAGAAGTTGCATAATGAAAGTCTTTCAGTTAGTGAAAATATAAGTATAAAAACACAAAAATACCACCCAGCTGGTAGAGATCTTCCTAATTTTTACCTGATTGTATTTCTGAAGAAATATGGCAAGGGTGTCGTAAATTTTCAACATGAACTGCATTTTTGTTGCCAATTTCCATATCCTTTAGAAAGTGCTGAAGCGTGCATTTGCTATTTATGTTTGCAGTAGACTGAGTACACTTTTACTATTTGTGGTTTTAGAAATTGGAAACAACCAAACAGTGGTGCTATGGTCTAAAAAAATAAATTTTAAACAGCTGCGGGACAGTATTTTTAGAATGGTAGGAGTACTTCTAAAGCAATATAACTGCCCCTACCCCCTTTTAAAATGATCGAATATTATCACGGATGTAAAGTCAGATTTCCATTTTGTTTTATGTATGGTAGATTAGATAAACTAAAAGTATATTTTGATGGATGTGAAATATATTTTTAGCATGCTAGTGTCAGCCATCTTTTCTAACCTGTAAATATTTGTTACTATATGCCAGCTACTGGCATATACACTTTATAGGCATTGAATCTTCCCCTTCCTTAGATAAGAACTATCATTATTCCCATCTTACAAATAAGAAAACTGATGTAAGTAACTTGTCCAGGATCACAAAGTTTGTAACTACAGACCTGAGTGAGATTCAAACTAGTTTTCTCTAAGACTCACTAATCCGATTGTTTTTCACCTTAAATTTTCTTCGGATACTATTAAATGAGGAAAATAAATCATATGTACCCTGGTTTTAACTTCAAGCATTTTTCTGCTGATGTTACTGAAATGTGAACAAACAAAAACCTAGATAACAATTCCTCATTGCATTTAAACTTATTGAAACTACTAAGTCAAAACAAATTTAGAAATGAAAAATCGATCGTATCACAATCAAAATCATAACCTTAATTTGATGTGAGAGACTTTTAACTTCTGAAAATCAGTTCCCTTTCTTAATGTGACTAATGGGTCTAAGAGTTTGTTACGTCTTCCCAGTGCTTTGCGATTCTTTTGATATAATGGCACAAGTAAAAAAGGTAATATTCGTAGGGCCGCTGTATATAGAAGCACAAGGTTGCTCTTGACAGCAAACAATTTAGGGGCTCCTGAATGCCTCTAGCCCCACTAGCCAGCCATTCCATAGACTGAGAGGATTAAAATCTACACACCTGTACGCAGTTGGTGGCATTGGTTCCTAAGGGGATGGGTTGGAAAGCTCTGATTATTGCTGTCTTTTTCTGTAAGATAACATAATTTCCTGTGACTTTTCTCTATTCCAGTTATTAGAAGCCTTTTTATAATATGTCATAGCATCACTTGGCCATTATTTTATATTAAGCTAGCCTCTTTTCATGTCCTTTCTCTTTCTCTTTTCCATTATGCTGCCACAAAAAGCCTTTGGCTGCCAGTTCATTGTTTTTTATTGATACAAAAATTTAATTATACAAGAAATATTACAGAAAATTTGCAAATGCTCAAGAATTAGATTCATAGATTTCAACTGAAAAACATTACACTGCCATTTATAGGTCTTTTCACAGTAGTTAAAGCATTTGAGTTTTACCTTTTATGATTTGGTATCCTGGAAACAGATAAATCTGCCTAAAGTATAGTAGTCGACCTATTGGAGTAAAAATTGTTAAGCATTCTGAGATTAGAATACTACTCGGGATGAGATTGGGTTTAAATTGTGTTGATTTAAATGACTGTAATAAAAATATCACAGCAGGTTCAGTTTAATTTTTTTTCTATTGCAATTACATTCTTTTGTTGCATATAACTATAGTGTATAGTGTATTTTTATTAGAACGAATGTATTTTTTATTAACCTTGATGCTGCTTTGGAGAACTGCTTTTGATTGTATACATATATGTGTATTTAACAAAAATGTTTTGCTGCATGTGCTTATGAAGCCATTAGAAAATAAATAATTTTTGCTTCAACAATTTAGTCATGAGGTTTGAATGATAATTTTACTCTGCTCCTTTTTGGTAGAAAACAGTTATCAATGCAACAGGCACTTGAATAGTATTCTTTAAACTTGTGATTTCTGTATTTTGTTGTAAACAATAGGTTTAATAAAAAAAATTTATATTTGTAAATGTGTAATAGAGGTGGTTTTTCTTCTTCCTCCACACTACAAACAAGACTTTTAAATATTATTCAGTTTTTTTTTTTTTCTTCTCAACCAGGTTCTATATAGCATGATTCTCGTGAAACCAGGTGTACATGTGTTACGTTTAAAATATACTTAATAAAGATAAGATGATTTTGTTACTTGGATGATGGAAAAAAATGTACATTTTATTTTTTAAATGCATACCATAAAATGTAAAGTTTGACAGAATCCTCTTGGTTATAAAAGCACGTCAGTTGTGAAATAACCACATAGACCATGTAAAGACCTGCTAATAATGATCAACAAAAAGTTGTCTTTAATTTCTAATGAATGAAACCACTGAAAAAGGAAGCTGAAGACCCAGGTGTATAACCTGATATTTTAAATTTCTAATGTGGAACTGATATATACTCTGTTCAGTGTGTGTTTAAACTAAGACACGTTTTATGTAAATAGATAAAATAGTTAAAATTTCAAAACCTGTATGTTAGCTTACAGAGCTAATGTTAATTATCTGTATGAGGGCTCACTCTAAGAATTCCATATTATAATCTTTAGGATTTAATCCCTAATATAAATTACAACCTGGTGTAACTCTACTGATTGTAGAAAATTTGGGCTGGTCATAACAAAACCTTTTTATAAAATGGTTCAAAGAGCAAAAGAGTCAGACACATTTTCTAAAAATTTTGCATTTTTTATATCCGTAATACTAGAAGTCATAGTTATTTTTGTGTCTTAAACCTTACAGAATTTTATATTTCTGATTTTCTCTATATGTTGTAGCTAAATTCTTTGCAGTAGGGACCTAATTTAGTGTGGTGTGAGGAGTCATAATCAACAAGTTGTTAAGTTCTCTGTGCCTTTTATTCTCAGAGTTAACCACTTTGCTTTGATTTGAAATACTAAGGAATCTGTTGAATGCTTTATGCTTTATTATATGATAGAGGCTTATAAAGTGTGCAATTTTTTTCTTAGGTCTAAAATTAAGAACACTTTATTTAAATAGCTTATTAATAAAATTTAAAGAGAAACACCAAAAATTACCTAATTATTCATCCTTGTTAGGCTGACTTATTTGAGTTATAAACATACTCATTAAAAACATAAAATTAAAGCTGAAATAAATTACAATGTGTTCTTTTGAAGTAATCAAGGTTCATCTGATCCCAAGTTAACCATTCTTTGAAATTACTCATTTCAAAGAACATAATTCTTATATTTAATCAGCTTTTTGCTTTTTCAAACAGTTTTGTTTTAATAAATCAAAACGTTATATAAACAGAAGGCATTATATTTCCCTATAAACTCTGATTATTTTCCCCCTCCAAAATCTATATTACAACCAGTTCTGTAATGCCACCATGAGAACCCTAACTTCTTTCATCAGATGACTAAGAGAATTCAAATAAATGCCTGCAAAAGATATTAGAAGTATACTGGGAATACCAACTTCTAGAAATCTAAATTAAAGGGATTTAGAGAATGGGAGCATTGGCCTAACAGGAAGACTTATTTCTGTGGCAGAGCTTTCGGTGAACTACTGTTGCCGTTTTCAACATAGTTTCTCTGACATCCATTTACTCAGTAAAGTAAGTGAATGTGAGGAGACTGAAATAAAATGTTAAAGACTTGTATTGGGTGTAAAATTTGTTTGTATAAATTTAAGAAACTAGGTATATTAATATTTTTTAGTCTCAAGACCTGAATTGTTTAAGCAACAGACACTAGAAGTGCTGAGGTAATAAATAGTATCTTCTCTGCTTTTGCTGGGGAAATGACATAAATACTTTGTTATTGGTCGTAATGTGGAATTGGTGATTTGATAAAAATATTTTTGTAAGATTTCAATGTAGATAACTTTTTCTCAAAGTGCCCACATTTATTTTTATAGGCTTTATTTTTAAGAAGAGTTAATATTTCAGAATAATTGAGCTGGAAGTACCGAGTTCTTACCTGCCTCCCCCCCAGTTTTAATTACATTTGATGAGCCAATATTGATACATTATTATCAACTAAAGTTCATAGTTTAGGATTCACTCTTGGTGTTTCATATTCTGTGGGTTTGGACAGATGTATAATGACATTTATCCACCATTATGGTATTATACAGAATAGTCCCATTGAAAATCCCCTGTGCTCCACCTATTCCTCCTTCCTCCCTCTGAATTTCTGGCAAACACTGATCTTTTTATTGTCTTGATAGTTCTGTCTTTTTTAGAATGTCATATAGGTGGAATCATATAGTATGTAGCCTTTTCAGATTGGCTTCTACTACTTGCCAATGCACATATAAGGTTCTTCCATGTGTTTTCATGGCTTGGTAGCTCATTTATTTTTATTGCTGAATAATATTTCATTATATGGATACAGCACAGTTTTTTTAATCCATTCACCTATTGAAGGATGTCTTGGTTGCTTATGAGTTTTGGCAATTATAAATAAAGCCGCTATAAGCATTTGTGTGTAGGTTTGTATGTGAACATACATTTTTTACTCCCTTGAGTAAATACCAAGGAATTTGATTGCTGGATCATGTAGTAAGAATATGTTTAGTTTTATAAGAGGCTATCAAATTATCTTCCAAAGTGGCAAATCATTTTGCATTCTCACTAGCGGTGATTGAGAGTTCCTGTTGCTCCACACCTTTGTCAGCATGTGGTATTGTTACTGTTTTGGGTTTTAGCCATTCTGAAAGGTGTGTAGTTGTAGCTCATTGTTTAGCTTAATTTGCAACATAATGACATATGTTGATAATCTTTTCATGTGCTTATTTGGCATGTGTGTACATTCTTTGGTGAGGTGTCTGTTTGAATCTTTGGGCTCATGTTTGAGATTCTTATTTTCTTACTGTTGAATTTTAAGAGTTCTTTGTATATTTTGGATACTAGTCCTTGATCAGATAAATGTTTTACAAAGATACTTTATGGCTTGTCTTTTTATTTTCTTAAAATATTTGTTTTTAAAATCTTCCCTCATAAGCTATCTGAATTTTCAATATCTATTTTCATTCTACCTTATGAGTTTACTCCCAACTCAATTTAATGGTATAAATGAGAATAACCCAACAAAGTCTTCTATATTTTTTTTTTCTGCATAAGTTTCAGCACAAAGAATTGGCCTGTATACAGAGTTTACATATGTAAAAACATTTGTAAAAGTTAAATGTTAAGATTTTGGTTTATCTTATTTTTGGTCTGTCTTTCTTTGGGAAGCTTTGCATTGAAACCACTGATTTCTTTGGGCCAATGAGAATTCCTCATCCATTTTAGTTTGCAGTTAAAATACTGTTTCTCAAACTGTATTTCACAGAATTTGAATGTTTTTCAAGCTATATATAGGTTTTTTTTTTTTTTTGCCATAAAATTTTTATTTCTTAGTCACATATTTTGGGAAATATTTCATACTATATATTATCAATTGGAGAGTTGCAGTGCATATTAAAGCTTTAACAAGTTTTATAGTAAACCTAATTCATTAGTTTAACACAACAGTTGAAGTCTTTCATAATGGAATCTATTTCTTTGGAATATATATTAAAGCTTTCAGAATATTGTTGTGCAGAACATTCATGAAAATAATGATGCCCTAGATCTGCATGCAGTGGGACATTCCTTTGGCCTAGTTCCAAAGGGAAGATAAGTTAAAAAGTTTAAATTTTGCTATGCTTTTAAAGGGATTTTTATGTGGTAACTTTTCAGAAACTGTTTTGAATCCTATGCTTATTAAAAGTGGCCCGTTGTGTTACATATAACTTGAGACATCAAGGAACGTGGGGTTATTAATGGCGTTCCAATAAAAATAAAATCAATTGTGCTATTCCTCTGTAAAAAAGGGGTCTCAAAGGTAAGGCTCTTGGTTTGTTTCACAAATAAATTTTACTGGAAAGAGTGTTGTTTTCTTTGGTGGTGAGGACTTCCTCTTTGATTTCTAAGCTTTGACCAGTGAAAATGTCTTTGGGTGGTCTTTTGGCCTTGGGGATTGATACAGAAATCCTACTTTACCTTTTCAAATAAATAGCGACTACAGTTCTCCTTACTCACACCCCATCTTATGGTTTCCTCTATAGGTTTGGTCCAGTGAATAGGATTGGCTCATGAATTTCCTTGAGGCTTAGTTTTTTAAATAGGGGAACCATGTTTCTCTGAAATCTTGGATTGATGAGAACATTTACATTTTTTATTAGTTGAACTGAAATGAACTTGAAATATATTCATATTAAAAATTATATTTTTCATTTTAGAGACTGTCTCAAAGGTTTTGTTTTATATTTAAGACTTAGAACCTTGTGATTTATGAAGATGGTAAGGAGAAAAATAAAGAACACTAAGTGATACATTAATTATCTGAAACATTTTATTTCACTTACTAGTGTTGCTCATAAAATTTGCTTTTGCCCCGTATAATTTTATTTGTTTGGTAAATAAGACAAACTAAATGATCTCTCACATTTATTTATTTATTTTTTAAGTTCTTTCTAAGAAAGGGCCAGTGGGCCAGATCTGGTGGCTCATGCCTGTAATCCCAGCACTTTGAGAGACCAATGCAGAAGGTTCACTTGAGCTTATGAGTTCAAGACCACCCTGGGCAACATAGACCTCATCTCTACCAAAAGAAAGAAAAAAGGCCAGGTGCAATGGCTCACGCGCGTAATCCCAGCACTTTGGGATGCCAAAGTGGGTAGATCACAAGGTCAGAAGATTGAGACCATCCTGACCAACATGGTGAAACCCTGTCTCTACTAAAAATACAAAAAAATTAGCTGGGCATGGTGACGTGCCCTGTAGTCCCAGCTACTCAGGAGGCTGAGGCAGGGAATGGCTTGAACCCAGGAGGGAGGGAGGGAGGGAGGGAGGGAAGTAGGGTGCCAATTATATTGCCACTTTAAAGGTTTATTATACAATAAATACTTGTTCTGCCTATTTAAAAGAACAAAAAGTCTGCAATGAAGTGAACTCAAATTACCTATAAAAATGAATACCATTGTTTAAGGGTGGTAAGTGCTGAGGTACACAATGAGTACAGTAGAGGTGAGAACCAGCATTTGCTGAGAGTCATGCATTTTTTTTTTTTTAGTCATGAAATAATGTTGAATTATGTTGAATGACTTTTTAGCATCAATTTATATGATCATATAAATATCTTTAGGCTGTAGACAGGGTGGATTACATTGGTTGATTTACAAATGTTGTAACAGGCTTGTATGCCTGGGATAAATTCCATTGGTTACTGTATATACAGTAGTCTCTCCTTATCTGTGGGGGATATATTCCAAGACCCCCAATGGATGCATTAAAATACAAATAGTACCAAACCTGATTGCTATAAATTAGAACATATTTCTGTTCATGTCTTCCACAAATTTAATGCCTTTTCCACCTTCACTAAGCAGTTACCATGCATTGTGGCCATAACTTTTGCAGTTTGAAGTGGGACAGCAAAACTAGCAAGAAAATCTTTTTCCTTTTTCCCGATTTCATGAATAGATGATTCGTTCTTACCATAGGTCTCAGCAATCTCAGCGTAAGATTCCTTTCCTTGTTAAATGAAGAACTTTTACCTTTCCATTTTAAGAAATCACATTATGGCTTCTCTTTGGCAAATTGGAATTGCCAGCATCACTGCTCTTGCCCTTTGGAATCATTGTTAAATGAAATAAAAGTGACTTGAACACAACCACTGTGATGCTGTGACAGTTGATAGTATAACTTAGAAGGCAGCAAAGTGACTAATGGGCAGATATCCTGTAGAAGTGTGTGCATGCTTCACAAAGAGATGATTTTTGTCCCAGAAAGGTGTGCAATTTAAAACTTACGAATTGTTTATTTCTTGATTTTTCCATGTAATATTTTCTGACCCCAGTTGACAATAGATAACTGAAACCTCAGAAAGTGAAACCATGTAAGGGGGAACTGCTGTAATTGTTTTTCTATATTGCTGGACTTGATTTGCTAATATTTTGTTGATGATGTTGCATCTAAGTTCATGAGAACTGTTGGTCTGTCATTTTCTAGTTTTATACTTTCCTTTGGTTTTGTTGTGACTTGGTCTTTTTGTACAGTATTTTCATATGAGTGTCATAAATAATAGTCGTAAAATCAGGTGTTTTCCCTCATCCTTTATTTTCTGGAACAGATTGTGTAAAGTTGATGTGTTGGGGAGGAAAAATGTCTTTTCTTCACTCATCTTAGGTTCATGGCTGAGACCCACATAACAAAAGACAGATTAACAAGAGAAAATATATATTTATATAATAGAAGTTTTACATGGCACATAGCCCTAAGAGAAAGAAACCCGAAGAAAGGTAAATCTATGTGTGGGTTGTCATCTTTTTTTGAGACAGAATCTTCCTCTGTCACCAAGGCTGGAGTGCAGTGGGGTGATCTCAGCTCATTACAACCTCCACCTCCTGGGTTCAAGTGATTCTTCAGCCTCAGCCTCCCGAGTAGCTGGGATTACAAGCACCCACCACCATGCCCAGCTAATTTTTGTATTTTTAGGAGAGACAGGGTTTCGCCATATTGGCCAGGCTGGTCTTGAACTCCTGACCTCTTGTGATCCATCCTCCTCGGCCTCCCAAAGTGCTGGGATTACAGGTGTGAGCCACTGCATCCGGTCATCACTTTTATTTTAAGAGACAAAGTATCACCATGTTGCCCAAACTGGACTTGCGCTCCTGGGTTCAAGGTATCCACTGGCCACAACTACCCGAGTAGCTGGGGCTACAGGAGTGCACACCCTGTTCCTGGCCTAAACCTGTTTTCTTTTAATGCTAGGTTTGATGAAGAAGTATATAGTGTGTGTATGATTGGATTGAAAAGTATGACCTAATGGTAACAAACTGGAGGAAATATAGCAAAGTCTGTTAATTCAGATTCTTCTCTGTGAACCTAAATCATCAGCGATCAGGATGTTCCTTTCTTCTGAGTATAGAAAGGACACTTCTCAAATGAGGGTCTTATGGCTTGCTTCAGGGGTATGTGAGAAAATCCTTTCTAGATTTTATCACCTGGGTCATGAGAGAAGAGCAGGAGGAAGGTAAGAGTGATCTACCTGCTTCTGAGATTTTCTCAAATTTTTCCAGCTTAAACTATTTTGGAAGCATGTGTACTGAACCTTATTAGATGTTAATTCTATTTTAAATCTGATAGAAGTGTGGTAAAATTTTCCTGTGAAACCATCTGAGCCCAGAGATATTCTCTGTCATCTCCACTCTAATGTTGAGCCCATCCATTGAGTTCATTTGGGTTATGATATTTTTCAGTTCTATAATTCCTATTTGGTTGTTTTTTAAAATTGTGTTTCTTTGCTGAGATTCTCCATTTTTAAAGAGAATTTTGAAGTTTTTTTAAAACATGTCTTTGATGGTTACTTTAAAATCCTGTCAGATAATTTAAACATTTGATTCATTTTAGTTTTGACATCTGTTGGTTGTTTTTTTCTCATTCATGGTATGATTTCTTGGTTCTTGGGATGACAGTGATTTCTGTATATTATGATGGTCTGCATCTTTTTTTTTCTTTTTTCTTTTTTCTTTTTCTTTTTTTTTTTTTTTTTTAGCAGTTAGGCCCCTGTTGATGTGTAACATGAACATGAGGGCTGGGTGGGTATATACTCATCTTCCGACTACCTGTCCTTTTTCCCCAGTACCACCACAGCAAAGTGGGATACTGACTTATATTGCCCTTGCAGACAGGATGTGCATGTTCACCTCCTTAGCCCACTGATGCCTACTTGTGAAAGTGGTCTACCTCCCTTCCTGTTTGCCTCTGGTTTGGTTTAACATCGGTCTCCTGCTGAGCCCACTGCTACCAGGAGTAGTATGGGGAAGTGGAGTGCCCACCAGCTCTGCATTTCTTCACCTTCTTTGGCTGCATGGGTGCAGAGTGGGTTGGGACTCTGCTTCCTTCTGGGCTCTGCTGATCCTGATGGTTGGAGTGGAGAATAGGAGAGCTGAGTAGCCCAGCTTGACACTGCCTCTTCAGTCTGTCAGCATAAAATAAATGTATATATAGAGAGACAAGTCTCCAAGCAAAGGTTTTATTTGGAAATAATATACAAGAATTGCAGTTCGGAACATACAAACTGGGGTAGCCCCTAGGTGTGTCTGAAGAACAAAGGAGAAGTATCGGGGGAACAGAGAAAGCTTATGTAATTTTTTTGAAATTTCATTGGCGTTGGCAGTGTTTTGCAGGGGCTGGTGAATTCTGATTGGTGAGTGGCAGTTTCTACCTAAACCTTGTAACCTTAAAGTCATGGCAGGCTATTGCGGTTCTGGATTGGGCTTTCCAGATAGTTCCTAGAATGTTTTTCCCTAAGACTCCTCCCACTCTTTTTTTTGGGTGTGGCAAAAAAAAATCTCCATTTTGCATAATCAGTTTTCACAAGTCTCTTTACTTCTGGGTAGGTATGGAGACCCAGCTCCTATTGGAATCAGTGACACCAGGGGCAGGAGGAAAGGAGAATACTAATTAGCCCCCACTTGTAGGGTCTCTTTGTTGCTGTGTGGGAGTTCAGGCTCAACTCTTTACTGGGCCCCATGACCCCAGTAACAACAGGCACAGTGGTTAATAGCTGTGCTTTGGATTTCCTTCTTTTTTTTTTTTTTTGAGATGGAGTCTCACTCTGTTGCCCAGGCTGAATGAAGTGCAATGACATGGTCTTGGCTCACTGCAACCTCTACCTCCCGGATTCAAGAGATTCTCCTGCCGCAGCCTCCCGAGTAGCTGGGACTACAGGTGTGTGCCACCACACCCGGCTAATTTTGTATTTTTAGTAGAGATGGGGTTTCACCATGTTGGCCAGCACCGTGCTGGCCAGGCTGGTCTTGAACTCCTGACCTCGGGTGATCTGCCCGCCTCAGCCTTCCAGAGTGCTGGGATTACAGGCGTGAGCTACCATGCCTGGCCCTGAATTTCCTTCTTAATAAGTCTGCTTGCTGCTGGGTCAGGATGAGGCTTAGCTTGCTGCTGCACCATGTAGACACTAATCAGTTGGAGGAATGATGTAAAATCATTTCTGCCTGCTTCTGTCTCAGTGACAATCCCCCAGCCTATCTGGTAGATAATGGAAAATTAGCCTGCCAGACTTGCTGATTGACTGTTGGTGGGTAAGTTAGGATACCAGCAAGGACAGAATAGGTTAGAGGTTTTTGGAGTGGAAATTTAATGTACCATTTGGCCTGCTGAAAGTGGGTGGTAAAGCTGTTTTTCCATTGATGATTCCTGGAGTCAGGCAGATATTGCCAAAAATGTTTTTTGTTGTTTGCCCACCCTTTTTCTGCTCATTCCTTTGCTAGTTAGGAGCAGGCTTTTCTTGAAGCTTTTGTTTTGTTTTGTTTTTCGTCTCTGTCTCTTGGTGGTTCTACATTGGAGTCTTCTGCATCACCCTGTTTAGGGTATTTGGGAGGCAATCAAGAGATGCAGGGTACTCATTGCCATATTATTTCTCAAATTGTGAGGTCCCTAGGCAGTCAGCCTTCTATTTTCTATCTTCCAACAGTGTCCTGTGCTTTTCTTGTTGTGTTGTGCTCTGAGTTTTTTAGTTGTAAGAGGAACGACCTGGGAGCTCTGGGGCTTTCCATGTTGATGCAACCAGAGATCCTTCAAAATATTGTTTTTGTTCACATGGGAGCATTAAAAAATAAATTAAATCTCATTATTATAGTGGAGTAGTATTTGGTGAGAATTTTTTCCACGAAGAGTTTCATCAATTTGTACATTGGGCTGTGATTCACTATTACCATTTCCCCCACTAGAATAACAGGATTATTTTCTTATTATTAAAAAAAGGAGTGCTTTGTCTTTTAATATGGTAAAATATATATAACGTGAAATTTACGGTTTAGCCATTTACAGGCATACAAATCAGGCATTGATTACATTCACGATGTTGTGCAATCATCACACTGTTTCTAAAACTTAAAAAAATTCATAAACTTTTTTTTAAAGAAGTTTTACGTTTACAGAAAAATGTAAAGGAAGTATAGAGTGTTTTCATGTATTCTCTCTTTCCCCCACTAATTAACATCTTGCATTCCTGTGACATGTTTGTTAAAACTGAGGAGCCAAATATATCCTATAGGTTCTGACAAATATATAATGACATGTATCCACCATTACACTATCATACAAAATAGTTTCACTGTTGTAACAACCTTTGTGTCTACCTATTCATCCCTTCATCTTTCTCTTCCTCACCCCCCACCAACCCCTAACAACCAGTGATCTTTTCACCATCTCCATCGTTTTGCTTTTCTCAGAATGTTGTATCAGAATCGTAGCAGTAGGTAGCCTTTTCAGATTGGCTTCTTTGACTTAGCAAGGTACATTTAAGGTTCTTCTGTATCTTTGTGGCTTAATAGTTCATTTCTTTTTGTTACTGAACAACATTTTCCAAAGCATTTTCATTATACCTAATATGGTTTGGATGTGTGTTCCTTCCAGCTCTTGTTGTAATGTCCCCAGTGTTAGAGGTGGGGCCTAGCGGGAGTTGTTGATCATGGGATGGGATCCCTCGTAAATGGCTTGGTGCCATCCCCTTGGTGTTGAGTGAGTTATTGCTCTGAGTTCACACAAGATCTGGTTGTTTCAAAGCTTGTGGGACCTTCTTCTTCTCCCTTTTGCTCCCTTTCTTGCCATGTGATGCGCCTGCTCTGATTTCACCTTCTGCTATGAGGAAATCTGTTTGGATTTTCTTTATAAATTATCCAGTCTCAGTTATTTCCTTATGCAGGATGAAGACAGACTAACACAATAGCTAACAGAAACTCTATACGCATTACAGTTACTTTCCATTCCTCTCTCTCCCAGCTTTTGATAACCACTAATTTATATTATCTCTATCAATTTGCCTATTCTAGATATTTTATGTAGGAGGAGTCATATAGTATTTGTTCTTTTACATCTGGCTTATTTTGCTTAGTACAGTACCCTCAAGGTTCATTTATGTTGTAGCATTTATCACTACTTCATTCCTTTTTATGGCTGAATAATATTCCATTGTATGCATATACCACATTTTGTTTATCCATTCACTTTTTCACACTTAGGTTGTTGCCACATTTTGGCTATTTATTGTAAATAATGCTGCAGTGAACATTGATATACAAATACCTGTGTAAGTCTGTCTTTAGTTCTTTGCATGTATAACTAGGAGTGGAATTGATGGATCATATGGTAATTACATGTTTAATTATTTGAGGAATCACCCAGCTGTTTTCGACAGTGACTGCACCATTTTGTATTTCCACAGCAATGCAGGAGGATTCAAATTCCTCCACAACAGACCAAAACTTATTGTTATCCTTGTTTAAATAGACATCCTGGTAGGTATGTAGTTGTATCTCTTTGTGTTTTTATGCCTATGGCTTTTTATATTCAAAGTAAAGATAAGTCATCCAAAAAAGAAATATAGCCTTCATCCCTGTCCTGTTAGATAAGAGGCTTCATATTAAGTTTTCCAAGATCAAATATCATATAGGAATTACCACTTAAAAATTGAAACCTTTTGCAGTGAACATAAAACTGCTCTAAAAAAGTGTCTTTAAAAAAGAAAGGCAGGCCGGGTGTGGTGGCTCACACCTGTAATCCCAGCCCTTTGGGAGGCTGAAGCAGGCAGATCACCTGAGGTCAGGAGTTCGAGATCAGCCTGGCCAACATGGCAAAACCCCATCTCTACTAAAAATACAAAAATTAGCCAGGCGTGGTGGCAGGTGCCTGTAATCCCAGCTATCCGGGAGGCTGAGGCATGAGAATCACTTGAACCTGGGAAGCGGAGGTTACCATGAGCTGGGATTGTGCCACTGCACTCCAGTCTAGGGGAAAGAGTGAGACTCTATCTCTAAAAATAAACACATAAATAATAAATAGTGAAAGAAAGGCAAACAAATGAGCTATTTCTGTATAAGCCCTATGGACTCTCTCTAAATAAATAAATAAGAAAGGCAAACAAATGAGCTATTTCTCTACAAGCTCTATTGGACAGTAGCAGCAGTTGTGGCTCCTTCAGAATACTCAACACTGAACATTGGAATGTTTGTTACAGGCATCAACTCCTTCTATTATGAATACTTTTTGAAGACATCAGCTCCAGCACCTTTGGTGCATTAAAATTTATTACGGTAAAGTACAATAAAAAATCAAAAGGAAACCTGTTACGATTATGTTCAGAGAAAAAGGATGGACTTATTCTCAACAACCACAGTGCCTTTGAGAGTACAACTAGTACTTATTTTCTGAATGTAAATTTACTTAGTCACTTTCAAAAGCAGTTTTATTAGACAAGATGTAGTTTTAAATACCAATCTGGGACCAAGGTGAACAATCAGATTGAGTCAATACTTGGGAGATACAAAATAAATTCAGTTATATTGGAGACATCCACTAGAAAGAAATTTCCTTCACCTTTTTCCCAAAGACTCTAAAGTAATTCAAAGGAAATCAGTCAGTCTAGCAATAAGCCTGATGTCCACATGAGACCAGCTGATATCTATAAAGAGAATCTTTGAATCATAGAGTTACCTCTCAGTAAAGTTTATTTTTAGTATAATTTCCAAATTCTGAAGATGGTTTATAAAAGTTTGGGTTTTGTGATAAATACATAACCTAAAACTTACCATTTTTTAAAATCACTTGAGTCTACCTCATAGCCTAGCGCCATGGTATTTATGTAGAATGCTTTCAAAATCTGTTAGTTACTATGTAATAAACTCATGAGTACTGCTGCTAGAGATAACAAGGTTAGTGAAAAACAATGACCTCTGCCATTTAGGAGCTGATATGGCTAGGCTTTTTATCTACACCCATATCTCATCTTGAATTGTAATCTCCATTATCCCCACGTGTCAAGGGAGAGAGCAGGTGGAGATAATTGAATCATGGGGGCAGTTTCCTCCATGCTGTTCTCGTGATCCCCCTTTGCTTGGCACTTCTTCCTGCAGTCTTGCGAAGAAGGTGCCTTGCTTCCTTCTCCTTCGCCTTCCATCATGGTTGTGAGCTTCCTGAGGCCTCCCCAGCCATGCTGAACTGTGAGTCAATTTAACCTCTTTCCTTTATAAATTACCCAGTCTTAGGCAGTTTTTTATAGCAGTATGAGAACGGATTAATGCAGCAGCTCAATGTAGTAGTAAAAGATTATATGTGCACACAGACATACATCTACAAACATACACAGTATATATAATACAATAAACAATTTTTATTAGATGTTAAGTGATATAGTAGGAAGTTTTATGTAAATAAATAACTCAATCTAGTATTCAGCAAAAATGTGGACAAGGAAATGACTTTTTTTTTTTAAAGTGATGAGGGTTCACTATTTTGCCTAGGCTGGATTTGAACTCCTGGGGTTAAGTGATCCTCTCACCTTGACCTCTCAAGTAGCTGGGACTACCGGCCTTAGTTACCATGCCCGGTTTAGAAGTAACATTTTAGATGAATCATGTGTGAGGAGAAATTAATGAAGGTATTTCAGGTAGGTATTTCAAAGAATGGCTATTTTAATTTTTATTCTGTACCTAATTCAGTCTAATCAAATTTCCACATATATATGTGCAAAACATTTGGAGAGTGTGTATGCAGAGAAATTAATGAAGATATTTCAGATAAGTATTTCAAAGAATGGCTGTTTTTATTTTTATTCTGTACCTAATTCAGTCTAATAAAATTTCCATATATATATATATGTGCAAAACTTTTGGAGAATATAATTTAGTTTCAGAACATCAAGAAGATGAGATATAAAAACTTTTTTATAAATATTCCTCTAAAATAGAGCATGTTACTACAAACTATGTTCTTCTTTTAGAGTATTTTGTAAAGGTGCTGTTTTATAGCTCATAAAAGTGAAAGCTATTTTAATCAGTTAATATTATGCTGCATTATGGCTGTTGATGTTCTGGTTGCCCAATTTTTCTCTTATTTACTTCATTTTATGCTCAGTGATTCTTAACTTGCCTCATGGTCTGTATCTTAGATTTAGAGCATAGATTATAGATTTGGAAGAAAGAGGTCAGAATCTTTGATAATATATTTAAATATGCTTATGTCATAAGAGAGGAACCAAACTCCAGAGATGTAAAAGATTGATTTCTGATTTATTTAGAGAAAGGCAATACTTAACATGTATAAATTACACTCCTGCTTTATAACTAGAATGTGTCTTTATTCCTGTTGACGAACTTGAGGATCACAGCAATGAGTAATCCTGCCTATGATCACGTAGAATGTTAATGGGAGAACCCAGATTAAAACTGTTGACTCTTAACCACTGTTCAGTATTTCAGTAAGAAGGGCTGCACATTAAAAAGTCTTTTTCAGGTTTCTTCCCTTTTGGATGTTGAAGCCTAGTTGCTGAAGTAAGCTAGAATGAAAGGTTAGAGTCAGGTGGATTCTGTTTATCCCTGAATGAAAGAATTACTGGTTTAGATCCCCAATCAAACCACTGGGGCCACAAACAGATGCACTATTTTCTAGTAACTCTTTGGGCAACAGGGGCACAAAGGTAAAAAGGCAGAGGGCAGTGAGGTGAGTAGAACAACAAAGTAGGTATTGATAGTGCAAAGTGAGCAATACTGTAATATTCTTTTGGTTATGCATGGTGGGGGGCATCAGTGATGTCTTCCCCCAAAAAGATGACAGTTAAATTGAAGTTTGCTATTGGCATGAGTTAAAGAAGTGTTAATGCCTTTGAAGCATGTATCTCTTAGGCTTTTGAAGTTTTTATGTGGCCTTTTCTGGCTCTATGCTCATAAGTTCTCCCCAACACCAAGATTCCAAGTCTCAGTTGACAGAGTATGGTTTACAGTTATTGGTTGGTTTAGAACCATTAGAAATAATCAAACTTCTGCATGTACTACAGATGACAGATACCAGTGATAAAAACATTTAATGAAAAGTGGCTGGCTTTCTTGGGTAACAGAAATCAGGTCTGGAATTTGGTAAACCTGATTTGATTTAAATTCTGCTCCTACAGTATGTGACCATGTATAAAGCAGATAATCTCGGTGAAACAGTAGTTTTGTAGATTAAACAAAATTTTGTTTATAAAGCTCTTAGCACAGGGCCTGGTATATACTCAATACTGTGTTAACTGCTTTTATTAATAAATTAAGCTTGTGTTTGTAATTGCAAAAATGTAATGATTAGTACATGTTACTTTGATGATAAGTTTGTGCTTTAAATAGTGGAGAAAATGTTCTGTTTAAATTTATAAAAGATATGTTTTTTGAAGAAATCCACAAATAATTTACCAATAGAGTTCTAAGGGTGTGGTATCAGGATGTTCAGTGCTTGATTATTTGTATGTACCTTCTCCAGTACTGGGACATCTATATGTTTTATATACATCTTTATTTCATCACATATTGAAGCTGAGAAGTTTTTGATAAGTTTTGAATTTTTGTCTCATTGAGTTTTTCAGATTTGAAGTATAGCCAATATAATTCCTCAACTACTGATTTTTGAAAATATCTTTAGGGATTTATCTTCAGACTCTCTTTTTCTTTTTTTGGGCATATTGGGTTTCTATTTAAGCATAAATCATCAGTTGTGTTCCTATTTAATCATAATTGTGATCCCTTGCTTCAAAGAGTTTACACTCTGAGATGGTCAGGATTGTTACGGATAAATACAAGGTAATGTAAAGATAATATTTTATAAAGATAAATAAATGACCATATTCTACTGGAATCCCATCACTTTTTAAAAAGAATGTAGAGGCCGGGCACGATAGCTTATGCCTGTAATTCCAGCACTTTGGGAGGCCGAGGTGGGTGGATCAGGAGGTCAGGAGTTGGAGACCACCCTGGCCAACATGGTGAAACCCCATCTTTACTAAAAATATAAAAATTAGCCGGGCATGGTGGTAGGCACCTGTAATCCCAGCTACTCAGGAGGCTTAGGCAGGAGAATCGCTTGAACCCGGGAGGCGGAGGTTGCAGTAAGCTGAGATCGCACCGCTGCACTCCAGCCTGGGCGACAGAGCAATAGTCCGCCTTGTGAATGCCTTACCAGAAGGGAATAATATCGAATAGTTATCTGCATTTTATGACAGCTAGGTGTTGGTATTACATAAGATCTTAATCTTTTATCAGTTTCGAAGTAACTCACTGTTCAAGTTGGGGACACTGGTTTGAAAGGTCCTCTTCAGTTATAAGACATAAAAAATGCCATGGTGGTTTTGGGTTTTGATTAAAAATAGCATTTACTGATTTCTGTGTAGGTATACTTAGCATATTTGTTTATATTTACTCAGTGTTGGTGTTGCCTTTATTTCTAGCAAATATTTCTTAAGAGTATTTTTGCCTTGTTTGTGTTGTAAAATACAGAAACAACAAAACTGAATGTATAAATTTATACACAATTTATAATGTTAAATAAGGTATTCAGTTTAGAAAATCATATGACAGGTTGCTTTTTTTTCCTTTGATTGTATGTACCTTCTGATAAACTAGTGCCCTGAGATTAATTAAAATTAGTTTTCAATATCTTAATGCTCATGCTTAAAACTAAGATACAAAAATGAATACCTTTCAGAAATTTGGACATTGGCTAGAAATTAAAATACATCAGTAGCTAACATGCATATAATACTTTACTATTTATAGAACCAGTATGTCATTTTTTATTCTACCGCCAATGTATGGGAATGTTACTGTCTCAGAGCTCTTACTTGACTTGCCTATATTATAGCACTTTGACACCACCAAGACGTTTGGCTCTAGATTCCATATTCTTTCTTTATTCCTCAAGGAAGTGTCTTGATTTTAAAATTATTATCATGCATATTGGACTTAACGATAGCACAGAATTAAAGTTATATGACATTCCATTGCATTTTGGAAAAGAAAATTAAGAGAGAGAAGTCATGCTAGCATTCTTGTATTAATAGTTAGAAATGACAGCTGTGAGGATGCTAGAGAAATGTTAGGCCCTTTGGAAGTAAAAGTAATTGTAGTATCTAAGTTAAGTAAAAGCAAATTACCATATTCACATTCTCAACACAAATTCAGGGGACTACTAGATTCAGAATTTTGAAGAAAAAGGAAAAGAAAACTAACCTAAGCACCTTTCTTCAGTAGTCATTTTTATTTCAGTAATGATGTATTAACACACCTTTTAAAGATTATGATAAACTGTACAGATAGGCTTTAGTTCCCTTAAACAGAATTTCACTGAACTGATTTCACCTACAGGGGATTTGTGGATGTAGTCAACAGTCAATTAACATAAACATTTTATTTGGCTGGAGAGGGCAAAGTTTTTCTGTAGAAAGTTGGTGTTGGGGGGGAATGTGTTCTTTATTTGCAGGCTGAGGAAAATTTTATGTTACTATTTGGTTTTAATACGAAAAAATTTGAAGAAACACAAAGTACTACTCAAAGTTTTTAATTGTCTTTAATTCAACAAGACTCACATTTGCATCCAGTGTAAGACAATGCCTATAGAATTATTCAAAAATGATTTTTTCTTGTTCTATCAGCCCTAGGAACAATAACATCTCTGTAGCTATTGCAAATATTGATAGTATGCCCTTTTAAGAGGTAAGTTTTCTTACCTAGAAGTCTACTAAGAGTTGTTTTTTAAATCATAGCCTGTCCTAAATCAAAATGAGGCAACTATTAACTTTCTGTGTTGAAAGAGAGAAGTGGGAAGTATGAAGGCAAGCTCCAGGAGTCTGACTTAATGTGTGACCATTCCACTCCCTGGGGCTGTGCCCTGTGGATCTATTTTGAGCTCCCAGACTCAAAAGTAAATAATTTTATTTAACATCTTCTTTATATACTGGTTTAAACCTTAACTTCATAAGTTAAAAAAAAATGACATTGCAAGCAGTATATCCTTAACTGATTTTATTTTCATATGCTTTGACTACAGTCCTTGAAATCATAGGATGACTCTTGCAGATTTTAAATGTATTACAGTTCTGGCTAGAAAATAGTAAAACTACGTTTTACAGAATGAGACTCTTAGGTTATTAAGGTTGCTTATCAAGGAGCTATCGCAGAATAGGCTGAAGAGCTTTTCCACAAATTTCTCCAGATAATTTGATTGGATATTTTTATAGATTGTGGTCATACAAAATGCTTTTAAAAGACTCTAAACCCTAATATTAAATTGTAAGCAACTTTAAGATAGGACCTGAACATATAAAAACACTTTTTTACGTTCAAGCAATATTTTGGATAGTTCTTACAATAAACACTCAATAAATGCTTATTTAATGAATAATTCTGATTTGGAATAATGTGGCATCTAGTGCTACACACACTTGGATCATAGCCAATGTTTATTTCATCTGGGAGCCTTTTTTACAGTTTTAAGTATAAATTTAATTTTCCTCATCATTTAGAATAATTTTAATAATTTAGAATGATTTTTATTTCCGCAGAATAATTGGTTTGCTTTATGTGTAACAGCAGCATAGTTTTGACTTTGAAAATAAGAATGCATTTGAATAGTAAAAAAATGAGTCATGGGGTTAATGTGAGAGCAAATTATACCACTAATTTTGGCTTAATTTTTTCCTTCATCTGTAAATGAATGAGTTGAGCCAGATTTCAGCTCTAAAATTATATGAATGTTTTTGCAATTGTAAAGAAAAATATGTGGACTCTATTTGTATACTCCTTTTTCACTCCTTTTAAAATTGTCTGATCCATTGCAATTGGGACTTTATACTTATCACTACATTAAAATCATTCATTCAAAGTTCAACATTGCCACTGGAATTAACAAGTCCAGTTGTGTTTCTTCAGCACCAGATGAGCAGAATCTGATCAGTTTCTAACAACTTCTGGCTGATTTTTTGAAACAATTTAAGTCTCTTTATGACATTGAATGGCATTGAAGGCTCTTCAGAGTTTAAGCTAAGCTTTCCCTTTAGCTCTTGGCTCTGGTAGCAAAACACTTTTCTTTGCCATACTATACCAGGTGCATGTATACTTATACCTTCCATTGTTCACCGTGTTCACTTTACCTGGACACAACCGGAATTCGCCCAGATTTACCTGAGCTTCATGGAATCAGAGATTTAGGCTCAGTGTTTATAAGTAATTTAAAAACAGATGCAGCCAGGATTTTACCTCAGGTCTTACTGTTTACTGTGTGAAACCCAAATATCTGAGACAGGTCTTGGTCAGTTTAGAAAATGTATTTTGCCAAGGTTAAGGATGCATCTGTGACATAGCCTCAGGTGGTCCTGAGGACATGTGCCCAAGGTGGTCGGGATATAGCTTACCTTTATACATTTTGGGGAGATATGAGTGCCAATGTGACACTCAAGGAAATGCTCATTGGACCATTTTGGGTTTTGGATTTTTGGATTAGGGATGCTGAACCAGTATAATGCAAATATTCTGAAATTCCAGAAAATTTGAAATCTGAAACACTTCCGATCCCAAGTGTTTGGATAGGGGATATTCAGCCTGTTACTGTATCCTAACATAAATTGTGAGGTTCCTAGAGAGCAGTAGTGCCTTGAGGAACGCAGGTAAACAATTTTCCAAACAAACTAAAAGCAAAAGAGTATAATTGATTCTCTGGTGAGAGATACACTTTCATATGATGTAAGAAGTGAACTTTATTTTGCTACTGTCAGAATCAAAACTTGAGTGAGGCTATTGCTGTGTTTCATCAAAATTCAGTAAATGTTTCTCTCAATGTTTTTATCATCCTCTAAATTTTCCTTATTCCAGCTAGAAAGAAAAAAAAATAGCAAAAATCTCTTGTGTCCCAGAAGTTTTCATTGAGTACTACAATTCCTAATGTAAAAAATGTTGAGTTTGACCAAAAGATACAGATGATCAAAATGTTAAAATTATAAAGCAGAAAATATAGCACATAAGCAAAGACAAAAAAAAGATAAGAAAAATCCACCACCACCGCTAATTGGCCTTATTGCCAAAAATTACTCCAAAAAGGTTTCTTAATATGACTTCATCTCAGTCTCTCACATAGGAATATGAATTCTAGCAACTTCACGGAAGAGATAAGTGCTTAGTTATCATTTAGTAAGCCCATTGAGAGCAGTGGAGCCAGGTGTAAAGTTCCAAGAAAAATTCCAAGAGACCATCAGACTAAGGTATACTTGAAAAGCATTCTTCTGGTTGCCATCACTTCTCTTCCTTTTTGTTCTTGCTGTGCTTTAGGTTAATGTGGGAAGAAAGCAATGACTTTGGCTTGGTTTTATAGTACCTACACTCCTGTCCATTAAGCGTTTAGCCCATTTGAGGAATCCTACCAAAGAGCACTTTTATACTATGAGGTTGTGTCTTTTCAGAGATCTTAATGTGCTCCTGCAATTCAAATTTAAGGCTTTTTATTAAATCAAAAAACTATTAGATTATCTTATTGGGTATATATGTAAGAGTGGAATTGTAATTGCTTGGTCATGTAGTGTGAGTTTACTGTTTAAAAAACTGCGGAAGTATTTTCCAAAGTGGTGTACAACTTTACTTCCCTGCAAGCAATGCATGAGATTTCTACTTACTCATATCCTTGTTAACACTTGCTCTTGTCAATCCTCGTCAACACTTGCTCTTGTCAAACGAGGATGTGAGTTACTAGAAATCTAGTTAGTAGTTGACAAGTAGTAACTAGATTTCTAGTAACTCATATCCTCATCAAAACACTTGCTTTTTAACTTTTAGCCATTCTAGTGGGTATGTAATGGTATGTAAGTGTGGTTTTAATTTGCATTCCGTAATGACTAATCATGTTGGGCATCTTTTCATGTGCCTCTTCACCATTCAGATATCTTCGCTGGTGAAGTATTTGTTCCATCCTCCAGTCAGTTATTTTTGGGATTTTTGCTTTTTGTTTTATCTTCTTACTGAGTCGTGAGATTTCTCTTTTCTCTCCTTTTTCTTTTCTTTCCTTCTTTCTTTTTTTTTTTTTTTGGGTGGTGGGGGGGTGGTGGTGCAGATCTGTTGCCCGGGCTGGAGTGCAGTGTGATCTCGGCTCACTGCAGCCTTCGCCTCCTGGGTTCAAGCGATTCTCCTGCCTCAGCCTCCTGAGTAGCTGGGATTACAAGTGCCTACCACCGTGCCTGGCTAATTTTTGTATTTTTAGTAGAGATGAGATTTCACCATGTTGGCCAGGCTGGTCTTGAACTCCTGACCTCATGATCCACCTGCCTTGGCCTTCCAAAATGCTGGGATTACAGGCGTGAGACACTGCACCTGCCCTCTCCTTTTTCTCCCTCCTCTTCTGTCCTCTATTTTTGAGACAGGGTCTCACACTGTCACCCAGGCTGGAGTGCAGCAGTGCAGTCATGCTCACTGCAGCCATAAGCTCCCAGACTCAAGCAGTCTTCTCACCTCAGCCTCCTAATTAGCTGGAATCACAAGCTCATGCCACCACCTCCAGCTAGTTTTTAAATTTGTTGTAGGAATGACGCCTCCCTGTGTTACCTTGGCTGGTCTTGAATTCCTGAGCTCAAGTGCTTCTCTTGCCTTGGCCTCCCAAAGTGCTAGGATTGCAGGCATGAGCCACTGTGCCTGGCCTACATTTCTTTATTTAGTCTAGATGCACACCCTTATCAGTTATGTGTTTTACATATATTTTCCTCCAATATGCATCTTATTTCTTCTCTTTCTGGGATTACAGTTTTATGTATGTTAGATCATTTGGTATTGTCCCACATCTCTTGTGTTCTCTGTTCCCTTTCTTTCAGTCTGTTTTTTTCCCTTTGTTTATAAGTTTAATTCACTTTTGTTCACCTGTCTTTAAGTTTTTGGAGTCTTCCTTTAGCTATATTCTTACTGTTACTAAGCTCATCTAACGAATTGATCTCTGATGTTCTGTTTTTTCTTCTCAGCACTTTCATTTGGTATTTTTTGTATGCTTTGTCTCTCTTCTGCAGTCCTTCTTCTCTGCATATTGTGCCCTTTTCCACTAGAACCATTAACGTATTAATACTAGTTAATTTAAATTCTTTTACAGTATTTCCAACATCTGGATTATCTCTGATACTACATTTGTTGATAACTTTGTCTTTTGGCAATGGTTGTATTTTTGTGTTTTATAATTTTTTATTTGGAATGCTAGATAATGCTTTTAAACAAACAATATAGATTGTGCTAAAGAGTATTTAATCCTGGAAATAGGCTTATCTCTTCTTTTGTTAAATGTGAATAGTAGAGTCAATCAGTAGTTGAGCTATTTTGGATTTTGGTTTCTACATTCATTTTTAGTACACCAGGCTTCAGTTACCTCCAGTAGAAAATAATGTTACCTTGTGCTTTGTATGGGCTCTCTGGTTTTTCTCAATGTTCCAGCTCTTTTAGGACAGCTTTCATCAGTGCCTGTAGAGTTGCACCACGGGCAGGGAATTTCTCTCTCTGCTCTGCTTTTCCCCCATCAGTAAACTGCTGTTCCTTGTTATTGGATGTGAAGCTTTCAGTGGGGACAGGATGGCAATTTCCTAGTTCTCAACCTTAATCTTAGGCGGGCCCTGCGTACATGTGCCTTGCGGGTGTGACCTTCTCTGTGTATATGGCTCACCCTCCTATGCGATCAAACTTTGGCTTGTATCATTGGGGTCTTGGGCTTTAGAGGATTTCTGCTAAAGTCTTGACCTAAGGTTTCCTGCTGCTTCTCTGGTGGCTTAAACTTCTGTTTGGTATGGGAGAACAATTATTATGTATCTCTGTATCCTAAAGTAGAAGCAGAACTTCCAAAAAATTTTAATATACTTTTTAAAATACAAAAAAACACGGGATGAATTTTTGTGACAAAATTTAAGTTCACAAAGAAATACCTATTTATGGCAAGCTGCTTTGTGAAACACTCCTCAGACTGTCTGGTATACATGTTTCTCTTCTCTGACCTTAGGGGAACTTTTGTGGAAAGTTTGAGAAGTACCAAGTCTTAGGCCAAGCAAAAAACAAAGGCAGAAAAACCCACCTTAAAACACTGGTGAGTCATCAGTGAGGCAGACACTTGTAGGTTGACTAATGGAAGCACTCATTCCCTGACGCTTCTCTTGCCTACCTGTATAAAGGAGACTGGAAAGGCTAAATACAGTCAATTTTTGTGATTCTTGGTAGTTAGATTCTGTAATGTCACCATGAACACTGAATTAGCAAATTCTAAACTATTGTTCCTAAGGAAAATATGAACAAACACACATACACTTCATATAGATGATGTAATCTTAATTCTGAAAACAACTCATCCTGGTAGTCTCTCTCTGTATTTAACAAAAGAGAAACTGAGGTTCAGAGTGTTAACTGACTTTCTGACGCACCACTAATAGGTCCCAGAGTTGGGATTCAAACTCATCCAGCTGGTTCCAGAGCTGGAGCTGCTTCCACTACACTGCACTGCCCACTACAGTCTCTGTCCTCTGGTGGTCATCTCTGTATGAGAGCTGAAACAAGAAGGCGGAGTGTCTCCTTATGAGACCTTAGTTAGGAACATGTGCATCAGCTACTCAGGTTTTTCAGTGCTCTACATGTTTGCTAATGATCACGAAAACACAGCAAGTACTGATTTTGGGGTTATAAGTAAATTTTGTTGAGTAGGCTGATTTACAAATACAAGATTGCAAATAACGAGGATCAACTGTATTTACTTTTTTAATCTCCCTAATAATTAGGGATGGGTATGTGACAGAGTTCTTCTAGCTAAAGATAAGTAATTAAATGTCTGCTGAGGAGCTTTTGCTTTCTTTTTGTTAATAAAAGTGACAGGTGACTGGTGCCGCATCACCATTTCTGATTTAATGTTGATTTGAGTTGAAAAGTATGTCAGTGATCCTTTGACAACAAGGTAACAAGTATAAAGATGAGAAGCAGGACTGTAAGGTGAAAAGATAGTGGTCCTTGACTATAGCAGTGAGCAGCTAAACCCATCCTAGCAACCACCTACTGGCAGTCATTTTAATTGAGGAAAATAACTGCCTACATATTTAAGCCACTGTTGGTTAAGCTTTCTGTTATTTGGAAAAGAATGGTTTCCTAATTGACATAGCCAATAATCCAGCTTTTATTTAAGTTTTAGTAAAGTTAGTGTGCTTACTGGCAGTCGATTATGCTCACTACTTTACATATGTAATATTTATGTGCTATATTAGAAGATTATTTTAACTGGCTGTATTCTTGACCAGATTTAGGTAACGTTAAATTACCTAAATGCTAAGTTAAGTGCAGTATTCTAGTGCATTTCTTTTGATAATCACAATGCAATAAGCAGTGAAATGAATTGTACCAACTTGAGCTTTGTCTTTCATGGCATTATTACTTTGAGTCATTAGTAATGCAGTGCAAAGCTTTTTGAGTTTTTTCCAGTTATCTGTAGTTCACCTGGAAAGATTGGAAATTCAGAAACTGGTGCTCAAGAATTCCATATTGCTCACTAATGTTTTAGATCTATAATCTTCCCACTTTGCTTGCAATATATGTGCTGTTCTGCAATTTTGTAGGTCAGCAGAAGATCTTGGAACATCAGTTGTTCTTATGGTCTACTTTCAAATAAGTATCAAACAAAAAAGTAATTGTCACTTCGCACCCTACAGATCTCCAGGGATACAGACAGTCTTTGGAATACACACTAGTCTTTAACTTCTTGAGTGATGGAATAATCTTACTTTTAAATGAAATCTCTCCTTTTACTTGAAGTCATTTTCCCCCTATTTGATTGTCATTGACTATAGACGGTTCATTATTCTTCTCATGAAAATAATTTGTATATTATCTATCACTATGAACAAGTGTCATTAATCTTAGAAAGGAGTGAGCTTTTTAAGGGACTTGAAGTCTATTGTTGGCTGTCTCCCTTGAACTACCTGAACAAAAGATCTCTGATCGATTTGTAAACACCTTAAGGTCAGGCACTTTCTCTTATCTTTATATCCTCAGCTGTTAGCACACGGCTTTAAATAGAGAATTTTATGCCCATTTGTTGGTTCTAATTATCTTTATTTGGATATAATGTTTTGTTTTTTGTTTTAAATTTGGGGTTTTGCACTGTTGCCCAGCCTGGAATGCAGTGGCATGATCTTGGCTCACTGCAGCCTCAAACTTCTGGGCTTAAGTGTTCCTCCTGCCTCAGCCACCTGAGTAGCTGAGACTACAGGTGCACACCACTCCACCTGGCTAAGAGTTTTTATTTTTGTAGAGAAGGAGTCTTGCTATGTTGTCCAGACCTGCATCAAACTCTGCCTTCAAACAATCCTCCCCACCTTGTCCTACTGAGTCACTGGGATTACAAGCACTACACCCAGCTCTGTGTTCTTCTTCTTTTTTAATGGGTCTTATTAATTTGTAGCAAGTCGTGTTAACACTTAGTTAATCTGGCAATTGTATGATCATTGGTAAATCTATGAGGCAGAGACCTGCCTGTTTGTAAGGTTGAGGAAAATGAAAAATATCCATTCCCTTGAAAGCAAACTGTGGAATTACCTTTGTCGGTTTATGTTTATGTTTTTGTTTTTTTAACATGTTCTGAAGAGTTATACACATGTATATGTATTTGATGGAATACCATGGTTGTCATTAAACCTTTATTTAGTACTTGCTATATTTAAGGCACTGCCTAAGATACAAAAGAAACAAAAGGCATAGTCTTTAATCTTCCTGGTTTTACTGTTTAGTTGCGTGATAAAGACATTTGCATTAAATAGTACAGAAATAGTATGTGAAATAGTGTTTAAATTAAGCCATATAAAATAAAGTATCTACTTGTGTGATGCTGAAAAAATTTGAGAGAATATTAGTATAGTAGGTCTTGATTAATCAAACATTTATTGGGTGTCAGTTATGATTAAAGCCCCAAGACAGGCTTTGTGTGTGTTAAGTGGTCAGCAGCTTTGGGGTGTGGACACTATTTATGCCTTCAAGGAGTTCTGACTTCATGTGCAGTGGCCTTTAGCAGTGATGGTACTTCCAAAAGTGCTTTTGAAAAAATGCAGTTTATGAGAGTCTCACCCACAATTTGCTGTAGAGAAGAGAAAATGTAATAAGAGTTCAGAGAGTAGACAGATTTTTCTAGTGTCTCTCGTTTTAGTTCTCTTTGAGACTTTAGTTCTAGAAAAGTATTGCTCTACATAGAGATGAGTTCTCCTGAGGTGGGTGCAGTCAGTTGAAAGTTGATAGTGTGGCTGTGAACTATTCTTTTGAGGCCCAGGAGTCACTTTCATAGTCAGACCCAGCTAATGCTTCCTTCTGGACACAATAGTTCATCAGATAAACATTACTGAGTTAGTCTGTTTTTGTGTTGCTGTAAAGAAATACCTGAGACTGGGTAATTTGTAAGAAGAGAGGTTTAATGGGCTCACGATTCTGCAGGCTGTACAGGAAGCATGGTGCTGGCATCTGCTTGTGGGGAAACCTCAGAAAGCTTACAATCATGGCAGAAGATAAAGGGGAAGCAGGCGTCTCATGGCATGAGCAGGAGCAAGAGATAGAGTAGGGGGAACACACACTTAAATAACTAGAGCTCCTGAGAATGAACTCACAGTTTCAAAGACAGCACCAAGCCATGAGGATCCGCCCCCATGACCCAAGCACCTCCCACTAGGCCCACACTCCAACACTGGGGATTATATCTCAACATGAGATTTGGAGGGGACATTCAAACTATATCAATTACCCTATTTCAGAGGCAGGAAAATTCTGTGGCGTAAAGGATGTTTTAGAGGACATACATATCGAGACCTAGAATAGAACCTTTGGGTATCCATATTTTTCCTTGTATAACAAATTATTGTATTGCCTACATATTATACTTCTTTTGTGTCTATGAGTAGTTTTACTGTGTTCTTTTTTTTTCTTTTGTACTTTACTTTTTTATTCTACCTTCCTCACTTAAACTTACAAATTTTATGGATTTTTTTTTTTGTTTCAATTCAGTATGCATTTCAGGCCTTTTGGAAACTCACCATAATTCACTTATATATAAAAAATGTTTTTCCCAGCTAAAACAATATTTTAGTTTCAGGTTTTGCTGTGCTTGCAGAATCTGTGTGTGTCGTGCTCATTCATTTTTATGGAAAACCTCTTTACATCTTGACTGTAGATGTAGTCCTTACGTCTTTGGTCATCTAAGTTTAGACTGATTTTCAAGAAAACATTTGGTCATGTGTGTATTTTCTCCTCTATGTCGAAGCACTACTGTTATACTACTACTATGAATATTTGCTGTAGATATTTTTGTAAGTCCCTTTAAATATTCCAGAAACTTTAACTGCCTGTTTGAAGACCTGCCTCATATTAACAATTTTTCAAAATAAACAACATTTTAGTGAGTTTGTCTTTTAATTTACAAGAACATGAATGTGAGTCTTATCGCAGTCTGCCAAATGGCTATTTAAGAGAAACATTTTGGTATCCTTGTTAATGACCTTGGTTTTAACCATTTGAGAAGTATACTCTATGCTTTATATTAGTTCCTCTGGTACCTACTTTTCAATAGTATTTTAAAGTTTTATTTATTTCTCTGATGACTGTACCATAAATTAGTTGTTTGAACCCAGATTTTTTTTTGTCAGTTTATAACTCACCATTAATTTTTGGGATTGTGGACTACGTTGTGTTATTTGTGTATATATAGGTGTGGATGTGTTTTAACTTTGGCCTCTGGTTTCTGCCTTCAAGAGAAAAGCTCAGACCAATAATTGCTTTTGAAAAATTCTTGACATAACTAAACTGGAATTTGTTAATATTTACTTTTCTATTTTGGAAACAGAAAATAAAGAGCAAGAACAACCAACAAAATGTAATAAGGAGAAGCTAACTAAATGTGAATCTTATCGTAGTAGCTAAGGAATTCAAACACTTTAAACATGATAAATTTGTGATAGAGTTATGTAGCAGCTACACGTTTATAATTTATTTAAAGCAGAATCTCCGTTCAGAAACTATGTAGATGAATTGTGAGTTACGGGTGAATCTGCATGGTTCTTGATGGTCTCCATAACTGAAGAAAGCTTGATGTTTAGATATTGGCTGAGGCTAATGATGACTGTAGATCCAGTGATGACAACCTGTCTCTCCGTAAATCCCCTGGGATGACCGTTTTGCTCTGTGTCTCAGATGATTCAGATAGGGCTAATTGATTTTGGAGCCTAGATGCCTAATTAGGCCCAATTAAGTCATTTTGAATAGTGACTTCACGATAAGTAATTTAAGCCAGTTACATTCAGATGTGCCCAGCAACAATCTTTCACCTATGGAGAGGTGGAATCAATGTCACTGAGTCCCATGTTGCATCACTGGAAAATGGGTCTACCATATTGCCAGCAAGTACATCTTGATCAAATCTGGTCAGTTCAATAGCATATTGCACTTGAACAGCAGAGGCTTGATGACCTACAAAGGAAGATGACCCGAGAACTGAACATCTTGGTCATCCCCTTCAGTGGGGTGGGGAGAGTGGGAATGTAGGGACTGGATTCTAACACAACTGCATAGGTTGTCTTTAATATACTACATCATGGATTTTAGAATGCAGCAGTGATGAACACTCAGTCAAATTGAGATGTGTGTTCCTTGCCATTGGATTTGAGTCCATTTGCTCTAATTTTTTTTTCACCTTGAAACTACACTTTCTAATGAGATAGCCCCACTGACTGGCAGGGACCTTCTGCCTCAGGATGACTAGTAGTAGTGGAGTGTCTGTTGTTTTCTCATTACCTACATATTCTTGGTGACAGATGCTATAGAATGTGTTCATATCAAGGTATGAACTCAGGTTCTTCACCATCTTAATATAAAATAGGTGAGTGAGTAGGGTGGGCAATAGGAATATTTCTGGAAGGCATTCCTATACTGTGACAGCTAGCAAAAACCATACAAGGAAGTGGTTGGGTACATCTTACCCCAAATCAAAGGTATCCCCAAGTCATCCCTTCCTTAGCAGGATTCCAAAAATGTCTCATCTAGAAAGGTATTATCCTGTGTAGAGTTCAGATCTTCTGAGGTTGGTGGAGTTAACCCAGAAATTACAATGTGGCTGTGAACTAGTGTTCCTGCTTCCAGGGTCCAAGATTTACTTTTATAGCCAGACCTAGGCATGCTTCCTTCTGGACACTACAGGTTATCAAGTTGAACATTACCCTATTTCAGAGGCAGGATAATTGTAGATCAGAGTCAGGGAAGAAGTGACCCTGTTAGGGGTTGAATTTGTAAAATAATTGTATAATATATATATTATATTAATATATAAAATATTCATAATTATAATAATTTGTAAATAAGTTATAAATGCGATTCTTGTTTAAATCCCTTAGAGCATGGATAGGTCATATTGAGGAATTATAATTGTATATTAGTAATTATAATTTCAGAAATCATAATTTTAGATATATGGTTTTTAGAATGCTGATCATAAGCTAGAACAATGATTCTCATCCTTGGCTACACATTAAAATTACCTAAAAAGCTTTTTAAAAATATAATGCTTATGTTTCTACCCAGACCAATTAAATCAAATCTCTTGGGATTGGAGTTCTTGGTATTGGTATCTTTTTCAAATCTGTAGATGATTCTAATGTGCAGCCAAGATGAGAATGTCTGGTCTTGTCTTACAGTATAAAAATATGATCTGATACATTATAAATGAAATGTTAAATAATATATTGATTTTTTGAAATTGGTTCTTAAATATTGTTTTTAAAAAGAATGTTTCAAAATATAAAAATTGATGCCCGTTTTTCTTAATCATGTTGATGGCTAAGCCTCTCCAATTATTATGACATTATTGAAACTCTTTTCTGCAATGTTGTATATAAACATAGTCCATGAAGTTGAATAATAGTTTATGAAAAAAGGACAGGGGAAGGGTTTCACCAGTGTTTTAATAGAAATAAATCATATTTTTGCCAAATGATTGTATTTTCATGGAAAATTATTGGAAGTTGCAATCCTTTAACTTATTAATGTTCTCTGATCAAATCAACAGATCATGTATAGGTAGTAGTTTCTGTTAAATTCTTGACACATACCTTGATTTCAACTAGATTATCGAAGTCTCACCTTTTTCACTAAAACCACAAAAATTATGGCATTAAATCATGGAATTAGTTCATTAAACATCTGTTTATCAACAGGTATTACATACTAGCTTTGGAAGTTATTGTAAAAAGTGTTCTGATAAGAAATCAAAAACTTCATCATTCTAGTATATATATATTTTAAGAGAAAACCAAGGGTTTTAAAAATATATATTTATCTTCTCATGCTTATTTACAATTATTATAGAATTGGAACATTTTTAGAAAACTCATTTCTTGTTATAAACATATTTTCTTTGGGTTGACAAATGAATACTGCAAAGCTGGTGTTGATTTAACATTTTCATAAACAACGATTCTGGAAACTTCTTAAAATCATACTCAATTATATTAGTATCAGAACAGAAAAGGGAAACAAAAGGGAGTTAGCATTTTGAAATTTATGTTAGTCATTGAGCCTGTGCCTTTAAATGTGACAGCAAAGGTTTTAGTAAGAAGTGTTTGCATTGTACCTTTTGACCACTCTAGAACTCAGGAAGGATGCAACAGTTTTGTTAGTTAAAAAACACTATACAAATGTTGAGGATGTCTGTATGACCTTAGGGGACTGCAAGCATTTTTGTCATCCTGTGATAAGAATAAAACCAGGTGGCTCTATTCTGTGGCTTAGGATGTGGGTTTCTTTGTTTCTGATAGTCTCAGACACTGAGAGAAACAAGTTACAAATGCAAAATGGGCTGTGTTTTTAAGCTTCATGTAGCTTAGTAGCGTAATTATTGACCATAGAATTTTCTGTTGGCTGTGTTTTGTGACAGGCTGTTTTGTTTTTTTTCTTCTTTTTTAAATCCCCTAGAGCATAGATGGGTCTCCACCTCCCCAGTTCGAACAGTTCTCCTGTTTCAGCCTCACAAGTAGCGGGGGCTACAGGCATGCGCCACCACTCCTAACTACTTTTGTATTTTTTGTAGAGACAGTGTGTCACCATGTTGGCCAGGCTGGTCTCGAACTCCTGACCTCAAGTGATCCATCAGCCTTGGCCTCCCAAAGTGCTGGGATACAGGTATGGGCCACCGTGCCCAGCCAACATTATCTTTTAGCCTATCTTTGATAACACGAATATGCACACTCATTTCCCATTTAATTTTTAATAATGTGTTATAGTTCCTGTGCTGGTAGAGTCATCAGTTTCATTGTTGCATTATTAATTTTACTTTATTACTGAAAGTTGTTTCACAAACATGAGAAATATATTCTGATGTCTGTTGTTTTAATTAAGTGATTAATTCATGTTGTCTGTATTAAGGGACTAATTCATTCAACAAACATTATTGTGTGCCTCATGCCTGAGGCTACTAGTGAAGAAGATGAAGGTTCTCTTTTCATGAAGGTTACATTCTAATGCCAGAAGTAGACAACAAACAGATATATGATATTGTCTGATGGTGGTAAGTCCTAGGAAGAAAAATAAAGCAGGATAAGGGGATGGAATATGATAGAGCTGATATTTTCAACATGGTGACCAAGAAAGGGCAATCTGAAAGGTGATGTTTGAGCAAAGATCTGAATGCCATTATGCCAGTATGCCCCAGATATTGCTATATTGCTCTTCCTGTGTGAGAGAATAGCAAATGTAAAGACATTTAGGTAGGAATGTATTTGGTGTGTTTGAGGAACATCACAAGGGCAGTTTGGTAAGGGTAGAAGGCATATATAGATGAGGGCAAAGAAGCCAGACCTTGTAGAGCGTGGTCAGAAGTTGTGATTTTATTTAAATGTGTATTTTTTTTAAAGGATTTTGATTAGGGGAGGATATGATTAAATTTAAAAGGATTACTCTAGGAGCCAGATGTGGTGGCTAACTCCTGTAATCCCAGTACTTTGGGAGGCTGAGGTGAGTGGATCACTTGAGGTCAGGAGTTTGAGACCAGCCTGGCCAGCATGGTGAAAATGCGGCTCTAATAAAAATACAAAAATTAGCTTGGTGTGGTGGTGGACACCTGTAGTCCCAGCTACTCGGGAGGCTGAGGCACGAGAATTGCTTGAACCCTAGAGGTGGAGGTTGCAGTGAGCCAAGATAGCGCCACTGCACTTCCAGCCTGAGCAAGAGAATGAGACTGTCTCAAAAATAAAAATAAAAGGATGACCCTAGCTGCTTTGTGGAGGAAACACATCAGGTGGGACAGAGATGAAAGCAGAGAACCAGATAGACATCTGCTAGAATTGCCCAGGCTGGAGATGATAAGTAGTTTGGCTTAAGGCATTAGCAGTTGGAGATGTGAAACGTAATTGCATTGTGGAAATATTCTAAAGATAGCTGTAAGATTTGCTAAATCTGATGTGGAGTACAAGAAAAAGCAAGAAATTGGAGATGATTTTAAGGCCTTTGTTTGGGCTGAAGAATTGTGGGAATGAGTAGTGCCAATAAGATAGTGGGGAAATTACATTTGGAGAAGAAAATTAAGATTTTCAGTTTGGATGTGTTCCATTCATAATACATTAGCAGTGGGATCAGAGAGTCTGGAATTCTGGGGAAAAGTTAGCATAGAAGTTTGGGAATCAGCTTATAGATGGGATTTACAGCTTTGAGACTAGATGAGATCACCTAGGAAGTATATATAGATATAGAAGAGAAGTTGGTCTGAGAATTGAGCCCTCAGGCACAAGTTAGTGTTTCAAGAACAGAAAGAGAACCAACCAAAGAAACTGAGAAGATGCTGCCATTGAGATAGAAAAAAACCTGTTGAGCATGGTGGCCCAGAAACTAAATGAAGAAGGATTTCAGGAAGGAAAGAGTGAACTGTATTAAATGCTAAGGGCCATTATCGCTGGGCTACCTAGCTAGCCTACTGGTAGACAATACTTGCCTAGAAAAGAGAAACTTGATATGAATTGATGTTCATTTTAAAAATACTTTGATTTAGAAACCAGTTACAATTATGAATTAGAATTACATTTTTAAGTCATAATTAATTACTTGTAAAATTTAATGCCCAGAGTTGGAGGAAGGTTAAACACTTCTAACTTGTTTTAGAGTGACTACAGTTAACTCTGTTTCTAAGGGCCCGATGCATTTTTCTTTTCTTTTCTTTTCCTTTCTTTTCTTTTCTTTTCTTTTTTCTTTTCTTTCCTTTCCTTCCTTCCTTCCTTTCTTCTTTCTTTCCTTCTTTCTTTCCTTCCTTCTCTTTCCTTTTTTCCTTCCTTCTTTCCTTCCTTCTTCCTTCCTTCTTTCCTTCCTTCTTTTCTTCCTTCCTTCCTTCCTTTCTTTCTTTCTTTCCTTTCTTTTCTTTTATTTTCTTTTCTATTCTTTTCCTTCCTTCCTTCCTTCCTTCCTTTCCTTTCCTTTCCTTTCCTTTCCTTTCCTTTCCTTTCCTTTCCTTTCCTTTCCTTTCTTTCTTTCTTTCCTTTCTTTCTTTCCTTTCTTTCTTTTTCTTGAGACAGAGTCTCTCCCTGTCCTGGGCTGGAGTGCAGTGGCACTATCTCAGCTCACTGCAACCTCCACCTCCCAGGTTAAAGCGATTCTCTTGCCTCAGCCTTCCAGTAGCTGGGATTACAGATGTGAGCCACTGACCCGCCCCTTTTTTTTCTTTTCTTTTTTTTTTTTTTTGTATTTTTAGTAGAGATGAGGTTTCACCATGTTGGCCAGGCTGGTCTCGAACTCTTGACCTCAGGTGATTGACTTGCCTTGGCCTCTCAAAGTGCTGCCATTACAGGCATGAGCCACCATATCCGGCATGATTTAAGCATTTCTTTGCCCAGCTTCACTCCATTGTAGTCTAGTATCTGTGTAATAATCTTAAATGGCTATACATTTCTAAGAGTATCAATTTGATGTGAGCAATCTTAATTACAGATAATCTGAAATACTTTTCTTAATATCAATGCTAGGGATGGCAGTATATGGGCTTTCAAACTTTTTAAAACTTGCTTTACAGAGGATATTTGAAAATACATTTATAATAGTGTTTGTAGAAATTAGTAAATTAGAATAGTTTTTTCCCAATACTGAATTAAAAATATTAGATGAAAAAATAAAGCTTTACTTATAAGTACTAAAATTTTTAAAAGTTTAGTTTGAACTCATTTAGTTTACTATCTGCACACCCACTTTTCTCTTTTCAAAAATTTCCAAAAAACTTTTTTCAAAAATTCTTTTGTCCTGTAAGTTACCATAAAGGCTATGGTTGGAGAAATATGTATGAAACATCCTTTTCTTTGGATTTCAAGAAGTTAACTTTTTTGTTTTCTGGTTACTTCTCTCATTGAATTCTTTGAAAGCAGAATAAAGATGGCCAGGTGCAGTGGCTCATGCCTGTAATCCCAGCACTTTGGGAGGCTGAGGTGTGCGGATAATGAGGTCAGGAGTTCAAGACCAGCCTGACCAATGTGGTGAAACCCAATCTCTACCAAAAATACAAAAAAATTAGCTGGCCATAGTGGCGTGGTCCTGTAATCCCACTACTTGGGAGGCTGAGGCAGGAGAATCACTGAACCTGGCAGGCAGAGGTCTCGGTGAACCGAGATCAGGCCACAGCACTTCAGCCTGGGTGACAGCATGGTGAAAACCATCTCTACTAAAAATCCACAATTTAGCCAGGCATGGTGACGTGTGCCTGTAGACTCAGCTACTTGGGAGGCTGAGGCAGGAGAATTGCTTGAACTCAGCAGGTGGAGGTTACTGTGACCTGAGATTGCACCACTGCACTCCAGCATGGGTTACAGAGCAAGTCTATGTCTCAAAAAAAAAAAAAAAAAAAAAAAAGGCAGAATAAAGATTATAATAGATTCTGAATTTAGTTTATATTCAATATTGAATGTTTAGAAAAAAGTCTCATTTTGTATTTTGTCTTTCTACTCAGCTGTGTTTTAGTAGAGTCTTCAAGTATTTATCTATTTGCCTGTTTCATATGATAGTTCTAGAGCAGAATTTTCCAAGAATGGTCATTTGTTTCATCAGACATTTCCGTGTATGTTTGACTGATGTTCAGTTAATACTTGACAAAATTTCCCAAGTAATAGTTTTAGGGACGCATATGTTAAGCTATATCTGAATGTTACTGTTTTTAGTAAAAATTAAAAAAGGAACAAAATAAAACTTTGAACTTTTAGAATTTAAAATGTGTGATTTTCACGTGTTCTAATTGGTTTTTTTTGATTTATGAGTAGCTCCAGGAATAATAAGTAAAATTAGTTTCATTAGATAAATCATTAATATTATAAGCTAACAGTTAACCTTAGTTGTACACATTTATAACCATTCTGAGGAGCTCTTAAAAAAAAAGCATTGATGCTGGGGCCCCCAATTCAGATATTCAGATTCAGTTTACCTGATGTGTAGCCTGGACTTTTCTTTTTTTTTAAATTGTTCAGATGATTTTAAAATTTAACCAGTGTTAGAACCACTGTGCTGAAGCCATCACTCACAGGATCACTGTCTGAATAAGGATGGGAAATTTTACTTAGATATGCTAATATTTTAACTATGGAATACTAAACATACAGATATTTGGAATTTTTTAAGAAGTTTTTTTGTCCAGATTGTTAATATTTTTTAGACCTTGCTTAACACTGACCAGATAACAACTACCTTCATATATTCTTACTTTGATTCCTGGTTTATACTATATGCAAAGGCATTAATGTGAGTTCATGTGTGTTTATCTAAATATGGATTTTATGTGATTTCAGCTTTTCTTCTACTTAAGCATTGGAGAGGTCATTTTTAAATGGTTTTTGCAACTAATTTATTTTCTCTCAAGTGATTTGGCAGTGATGATATTTCATAAAGTAGATCAGCTAATGGAAAAATTGTCAAGTCTTGAGGAGTTCCAGTAGGAGATTCCATTTCCATTATTAACTTGCTACTCTAGACTGTACATAGTAGAAATGGAATTTATAAGTGTTATGCAAACTTTCTACCTAAATTACTAAACCTTGTTCTGTCATTTTTTTGGTTATGATTTTCCTTTTAACTGTGGTAGGTCATAGATAGCTACAAGTTGGCATTTATGGGCAATAATTGGAGTGAAAATTAACAGTGAGACTTCATTTCCACTTTTGACAGTATTTGTATTTGTAACTCATGACGGAATTATTCTTATGTATAGGCAATGTTTGTTCATACCAATACATATTTGTCACAGTTACGTGTTACAGTAGTTTTCAAGTTACAAGTATATAATTATATGTTTAATAGTCCCAACAGTTCACACAAAAGGGAACTGGAAATTTAAGATGTCCAAAAACATACTGTGTACTAAAAGTTTGGGATGATTACATAAACAAAGATGGGAAGCCCTGTAACTTACAAGCCTGGGTGCTGAAATCAGCAAACTTGAATATAACACCACTGCTTAGAGTCAGTCCTCCTAAAATGAAACATATTTGCTCCTAAAAATCAGCATGCTTTTCAGAATTACACAGCGAAAACCACAGGACTTACGAGAAAATGGGATTATGGCACAATACTCAAAAACTCAGTCACACATTTCAAAATCATAAGTATTAAATGGTTAATAAATAAGTACTTCAATACATTTGGCACTTTATGTTGAGAAAGACCTGAATTCCCTTGTGGAAGCGAAAAAGGTTGCAGCTTGTGAGTTGTGAAGTGATGGAAAGAGGATTATCTGAAATCAGAAGGAAAGTTGTAGTACCAGATCTGAGTAGGTTATCAGTCACAATTCACATGGTCAACTGAGATAGCTGGTTCCCGTCTGAGGTGTGTGCTTTTGGTGTACTCCTGTATGACTTAGTTGAGTTGGCTCAGTTTTCTGTATTCACCTTATGTTTCTCATGGATGAAGTCACTTATAAGCAAAATGAAATCTGAGTTAGGCTCACATTGTTCCCTAATATATCGGTTAGATTGGGACAAATTTGCATTTTCAGAATAGGTATTGTAGCAGAACTAATTGTACCATCTAATTAGCTTTAGCACATTACTTAACCTCTCAGAGTCTTGATTTTCTTATGTGTAACATAGGGATAGTACTATTGACCTCATAGGAGTTTGAGGAGAATTAAACGAATGTACACCTACATATTTAAAATAGAATATGCTATATGTTTGTTAAAAAGGAAGGAATTTTCTATAACTCCTATTTAGAAATCATCCCATCTGGAGAAATTAAAAATGTGTTTTTGTGATTTTTATTTCTTCAGTTAGACATAGATCTTATATATATAGATTTAGCATTTTGTAGATAATTTAAGTCTACATCTATAATTCAGTTAGTTGCTACCAGCAGTGATGCTTTGCTTTACCCATGGGTACATGATAAAAATACATGATAGAAAGTTAGCATGTTCTTATTGCTTAATTTTTTTTGTAATCATCAATTTATTTATTAAAATAGTATTATTTAACTGCTAACACTATTTAATCATCTTTCTTCTTTCCCTTACATTCATTGTCTTAATCTTTCATCTTTAGTATTACCATAATATAATCAAATTCCTCTGTTCTCTTCCCCTTTCCTGTTTCTAGTACTAAGATGTGCCTTTATCTTCCCCCAATTCATTCATCCTCCATACCACTGCGAAAGAAAATTGCTAGAATTTTCTCCTCACCTCCCAGCCATTTTCTCCTATGACACCAGGCACTGAAGCCATCCTGGATGATGTAGTTCTTGTCTGTGCTATTGGAGATGTCTGGGGCATATCTCTCTGGTCAAGTCCCTTATACTCTTCCTTTATGTGTATCTCTGCTGCAACAAGAATTACACTGTATACCAATATTTTTCACATTTATGGCCTCACTGAAGTCTAAACTCTTTGTGTTCAGAGATTTTGTATTATCTCTTGGGTCTAGCATATACTAGATGTCCAGTTAGTATTTGGGAAATGAAGGAAGGAAGGAACAGTGAACAAAATGTAGATCAAAATGCTTAAAAATTGAACACCTATGTTCAAGTTAATGAATTAGTTACTTCAGCTTTTATCATTCATTGGTTAATTTTACATTTCTTTTTCTTTTTTTCTAAAACCAGGACAACATATTTTAAGTGTCTCAACAATATAATGTAGTGGTCAAGAGCAAAGTCTGTGAAGCTAGACTTAAGACTCCTTGGTTAGATTTCTCGCTCACCTACTTACTCATTTGATGAAGTGTAGGCAATTTACTAAACCTCTCAGTGCCATAGTTTCTTTACCTGGTAAATGAGAATAATAATAGTAGTATTTGTTTCATCAGCTTATTGTGTTGAGTAAATAAACTGTGACTGGTAAAGTGTCTAGAATTTTAGCTGGCACATGTTAAATAATAAATGTTACCTATTCTTGTTCTCAATTATTGTGAACTAATGCCCTACTGTTAAGTTTCAAGGACAATTTTTTTTATAACCTGCTGTTAAGTTTCAAGAACTTTTTTCCTAACATTGCTCTAGAGCATTTTTGCACATAACTATTCTCTCCTACTTACTAATAATGTGATGCTTCTTCTCAATTTAATAAAGAAAATCTTACCAGATTCAGGTGTCAGTGATTAAAGGTAATCAAGGCTAATCTAGTTAACCCAATTTTGATGCTTTATAAGGCCAACCACCTTTTGTAGTGATTATTAGGCATTGATTGTATTTCTATTATTGCTACATACATTATGCACATAATATGTTTAGCTATTAAAAATGAGTAAGAAACAAGAAAAAATATTTTTATTTCAATAATTTTTGGGGGAACAG